>JADRCD010219357.1:11277-30473 GCA_019843815.1 Montemys delectorum
AGCAAGGCAGAGATTTCTTGGCTATCTTTGCATTTTTATGCAAAGAGGAATAAATCTATTTAAGCTGCTATTTGAGGACCTTTTCATAATAATTTAGCTGTTAGCTTAATTCTTTCCCAGCCAGGAAGTGATGCTAACAAAGGGGCACTGAGGTGAAAAGCAGATCAGACCTGATTCCTTGAGACAATCACAGCATACTCTTGGTGCAGCCATACCTGAACCCAGGACTTTTTCACCCTTCCATTAAGGGAGCTAAGATGTTCCTTTGCATTCATCCACTTTAAGGTGGGGTTTTCATTATGTGCCTCTGCAAAGGTCTTAACTGCCACCACTCACCTCCCAGTGGCTGACAGACTGTCACCATTACAGTACTCCTGGTCCTAGGCAACTGCTATGAAGCTGTCCTTTGCTCTCTGTTGGTTGCCTTTCAAGTAACTGTCAGGCAGAAGCCAAACCAACTGTTCTGCCTCCTCACAAAACTTGCAAATTAGAGCCACTCTAGAGGTTGACTTCTATAAAGGAAATTCGTTATTTCTATAAAGCAGCTTTTCCACAAACTCTAATGTGTTTATGAGTCACAGAAATCTTGTTAAAATGCAAACTGTAATTTAGTAAGTCTCAACGGGGTTCCAGAGTCTGCATTTCTAACCAGCTTTCAGATGATGCTCCTTAGGGTGCGAAAGCACTGGCCTCCAAGTCTGAGTACTGCAATCTCTCGGGCAGCTGCAAAGATTGAACTAAGCATCTAGAGCCTATGGCCAGGAGTTCTCACTTAACTGCCCATGCTCTCAGCAATGAGAGCCAAGGTCAGCTGCTCTCCAAAGCTAGCTGGCAAAAGAATCCTTCTGAGGAATATGGGTAGCTCCCAGCACGCAGCACCTTTCGGGCCATATAGACTAATGAGAAGTAAGGAGAACGATTGTGTGGGTGTGGAAGGAGGTACAAAATCTGCATTTCACACAACGTTCTTGGCTGAGGCAGATGTTGTTGGCCCACAGACACTGACAGTCACTGGTCCAAAGCTGCATATACCAACTCAGAGGCCTCAATGTCCATTGAGTAAAAGATTGCTACATAGTAATTATATTACATCAATGCTCTGGGATGCTAACCTACCTACCAGGGATACAGGAGAAGGAGAAGGAGAAGGAAATCCCATTTCTGCTCACCTGACTTCCAAGGTGAAGCTACAGCGTGCTCAATACTTTTTGAGGGCACATTTAATCCCATCTTCACCAAAAACTAGGCCATAATATTGAATATCATTCTGAATACTAGACTTAGTGGATCTGTAAGCCTCTATTAGCAGCTTTCTCAGAACAGTACTCCCCTCTCAGCTCTAGACAGATACATGTGGGGCAGCAGTCTCTAAAAGGGTAGTGTTTTAATGTTATCTTACAGAGCAACTTTTAAAAGCTTTGAGAAATCCAGAATTTTTATGACAGGCCTTTCTTTCCTCCTGTGTCAATTAAAGATATCCTTCTTTTATTTAACAGATGGGAAATTGTAGTTTTAGGGTTGAATGAGGGCAAACATTCTCCCAAATTAGATATGTGAACAAAGTAAACTATGAATAGATTCGATAATGGGCTACTGCTTCTTGCTTAAGTTCAGATGTTGGGTGCCCAGCCCAGCCTGAAGCCCTCTCTTCCTACTCACTGGCAAAAAAATGGCACTGTGTGGAAGGCAGCAACATGGCCCAGGTCTGTGGCACAGCACTTAAGTCCAGGTACCATAAGAAGACAATCGTGAAACCATATGTGCAAGACTTAACACAAGATCAGTGCATTCAGACAAATCCTGAACTCAATTCCAGCCAATCACACAAGTCCTCCATTCAGAGTATACCCCGGGGCAAACCTAATAAACTGACTAAACATGTTGTCTGCACCAGAACAAACATCCACTGTCCCTCTAGGAAAAGCTTTCCTTAATAAATGTAAATGTTTCCATCTTTTGTGTGTTCACAAAACACGT
Organism: Montemys delectorum; assembly: GCA_019843815.1. Lineage (NCBI taxonomy): Eukaryota > Metazoa > Chordata > Mammalia > Rodentia > Muridae > Montemys > Montemys delectorum. The sequence continues at coordinate 13,255 of JADRCD010219357.1, forward strand.
ACATTATGTGTATGCTGGTGCATGTGTATATATGGGTGAATTTTCATGTGGACACTTGTTTCTATTTTCAAATGACATCTTTTCTTTTTAACTTTTATTACATTATGATAAGAAAAGTTACATGATTTCAATTTATCTGAATTTGTTAAGATTTAAAAACATATTTTAAGTAAATAGAATTAAATCACATTCTTGTTTCCATTTTGTACCCCAACTCCTCCCAGAGACCCCCTCTTCAATACCTACAATATCTATGTCATATTCTTTAAAATTTATGAAATACTATAACAATAAAATGAGTATTATAAAAGTTGTTTGATATAAAACAATTTAACAGTCTCATGTACATGACATCTATTTTTTTTTAAGACAAAATTAATTTCCAAACATAGCACCTTTTATCTGAAGAACTCCCAGGTCTACCATAAAATAAGGAAACAATTACCAAAAAGCACAGACAACAGACAGGCATTTCAGTGTGGGAAAGAGAGGAGGGTGGAAGCCAACAAGGCACTGCCATTGTGGTCCTAGGGCTTGAAGTCTTGCCTTCCAGAGCCTTCCTAGGACAGAGAAGGCCAGAAAGGCATCTCACCGGAAGGTTCTCTAGTCTTCTAGAAGGTAAGACTTGCCTGAGGAGTTTCTAAAACACCAAGAGCTGGGCCCTATCCTAGTTTTCTGCACGTGAGGCCTAGATGAAAAGGGCACTGTAAGAGACAGAGTGTCACTGACTAGAATTCATGACTCTTCTCTTCCCTCAGTCTCCTGAATGCTAGCATGACTAGCATGACAAGCCTGAGCAACCAAATTCCGGGTGTGATACTGTACATCATGAGTTCAGGACACTACTCTATAATAAAACCTCCAAGGCTCAGATGACAAGCCTATGGAGGCCAAAACACTCCCTCCTTCCACCAAAACAAAACAAAACAAAAACAAGCAACAACAAAAACAACCATAAAAAGAAGAGGGAAAAGAAAAGGGGAAAATCTATAATTTCCGTCTGATGTTCTTACCTGGTTAGTGGCACCATCATCCCCAACCCTCGTCCCCATCTCTCGTTCATAGGCCTGCCTTGTCTGATGAATATATTTTATGAGTCATCCATTTGAGCCATCATCAGTACGAAGACTGCAAACTACATGCAGGATAGTATTCTAAGTGTTTGGCTTGCCAGTATTAACTCCTAACCATGCCATTAGCTCAGGGAGGTGGCCACTGTGATTAGTAACCTTCTTATAGATGGGAAGACTAAGGTCCAGATAAGTTACATGACCTTTCCACAACACAACAGAAATTAGCTGACATCGAGTTTAATGAAATTCCCACTGAGAGTTGGAAGTGCAGCTCCTTGGTAAGAACTTAACCTTGATTCATATGGCCCCAGATGAAATCTCCAATATCTTAAACAAGTTTATCCCTTAGCTTCCCCACCGTTAAAGGGAAGTGTGTAGACAGAACCCACATATAACATGTTGGTAAAGAACTCTGAATTCCAATGGCCCAAAGAATTAAGCTAGTCAAGGCAAATAAAGGAGCTGGTGCTTCATCATGCCGGTCTGCATACCCATTAGGTGACTTAAAACTAGAAACACTGAGAGTTTCACTACCCTCCTGATTGATTATGGTATCATAACAGGGGCTTGCTGCCAGCCAGAAAAACTGAAGCCCTAGCTTGGAGTGTAGGCTACAACCTGGGTAAATCACCCTGCAGGCCAGTCAGCTGACAGTCACGAATAATGAATGGAAAGTATGGATCACATTCCTAACTCTAAAGTAGCAGATCAGAGACAATCATCTTCATGAAATTCTCTTCAAAAATCATCCCACAAACATGCACTTGTATGATGCAATAATTTAGGAAAACATCTTCAAGAGTAAACTGTTGAGAGATCAATCTACTTTCTACGCTGGCAAAAAGAACACTACAAAGGATCACTTTCACCTGGGCCATAGGCATACTTGACTCACCTTCTACACACTGCTGACACAATTTTTAGTATAAAAATCTGAAAAATGCTCTTTATCCCTCTACCTACAATAGTAGCCTCTTCCTCATTAGAACAATGCAGCTTTAACTCACAAGGGTTTTGCATATTGGTTCTTATCTCCAGAAAGCTTTTATCTCCACAATATTCCTAAAATTTGCAAATTGACTTGATTTCAGTCCCTGCTCCATCTGATTCTTCCAAATCCCTGGAATCCTCCTCCCATAACTAGCTAGAAGGTCCATAAACCAGCAAAGGAATTAGCTAGAGGTTTTGCTAGGAATGAATAAGTTAGCTAAAAAAATCACCTTAAATTAGTCATATTACTCAAAGCACATGAGCCACACTGGTGGCGTGAATTGCATATAACACATGCTTTGTTGGTGTTTCAGTTCTTCACATGTATGTCAGAATAGTACCACCAGGAATCAGAGAGAAGCCAGAAAAGAAATGCTTGATGGCAAAAAAAGGAAAAAAGAAAAAAAAATACTAGTAGGTCAGACCCCTTAGGTTAAACTATACTATGGCATCTTGGTCAAGCTGCTAAACCTCTCTCAATGTTCAGTGTGTCACTTTCTAAACGTCAGATCCAGGGACTTGTGAGACAGTTCAGTCGGAAAAAAAAAAAAATGATTGCAGCCAAGTCTGGGGACCTGAGTTTGATCCTCAGAACCTATACGGTGAAAGGAGAGAAACAACTCCTGAAAGTGACCCTCTGACCTCCACATACACCTATGTGTACACACACACATGCACGCGCGCACACACACACACACACACACACACAAATAAATTAGAAATCAATGTTAAAACAAAACACAGCTGGATGTGACGACACATGCTAATAATATTATCGCTAAGGAGGCTGGGTAGGAAGATTACAAAGTTCCAGGCCAACATAGGCTGTGTAATTTGGAGACATAGGCTCTGTCTCCAAAACCAAAAGTTAGCCAAGTAGTTATTTTTTAAAAGTAACTATTCCAGCTCCACCATCCACCATCCACCATCCAATTGTTACAAGGATTGAAAGGGAAGAGTCCAAGAGAATACAAGAGAATTATCCTAATGCTACTAAATTCTTGATCTAAGCTGGCCATATACAAGGGACATCTTGACTCCAGAAGCCTACAGTATACATTATATGGAGAATGTGACTGGTTAGAATATAAAGTCTCTTTCTTCTCTGATATAAACAGCAAAAGACTCAAGGCAACATTAACAATTTCTTGCTTTTGCACCTTCTTTATATTTTATTCTTCTGAAGGCTTTCTTTGGTGATCAGATAGGAGAAAAGACAAAAGCCAACAACTCAGTTCTGATTATCTCCCTCCATCTTGCTGGTGTTTTGATGAAGTCACTGCTTTCCTAGAAAAGTAGTGACTTAACTCCTGTCAGTGGTCCTGCTTCTTTGTGGGTTGTAGCTTTCTGGCAGTTCAGATTACTAGACATATCCAACTGGATTAAGGCAAAAAGACACATATTTTACATGCTGTGTCTATTATGCATAGATCCAGTTCATCTTCCCTTCCCTAAGTAACCAAATGTGGATTAAGAGCAGATTGAAAGTAAGCTCCACGTCACAATTTGTTTTTAGTTTGAAAAGGCAGCTGAGACTTTGACCTTGGTAGATGTATAGTGACATACATTAAGTGTTAACAGACCAACTAAACATGTCTCAATTCAATCACTAACCAAGATAATTACAAAATTGAACCAAATCTAATATAAGTAAATCAAAATATCTCTCTTAGATAAATGATGTCGGAAGTGGGACATAAATTATTAATACACTAGTGAACTTAGTGCAGTTGGTGTTTACAATTTAACGGGCTGGTATTGGCTTCTTTGAAGATTTTACAATGATATTTTCAATAATTACTCTTGGCTTTCCTGTTTTAATGAAATCTACTTTGTATATTTTCTGTGTGCTTTAAGTATAACCCAAGAAACAATGATGATGAGAAAAATCAAAAATACAACTCAGCAGCACACACACTCTGGTCAAATAAATATCTTGTCCTATATTTGTGATAATGTAAGCCACTTGGTGAATGCCACAAGGTGTAAGTGAGAAATGCAAGACCTATCCATACATATTTGTATGTACACATTTTTAAAAACTTTTATCAGAGACTATTTCAGAACCACAAAGATTAAAGAAAAATAAAACAAGCATGCTTAAAATGCCAACTATAGGTCAAGTTTTATGTTTGATATTAAAGTTAATCTTCAAAGCAACAAAATATTAAAGCTAAATATTAAAGCTAATCTTCAAAGTCTCAAAAGAACAAATATTATAAGCCTCAGTTTTAAATTAGAGAAACAAGTTTGGAAGTGGTAAGAAGCATCCTCAGATCACATGGCTTTTAAATAGTGACACCAGAACCAAACTGTGATTTACAAAACTCCAAAGCCTGAATAGGATCTCCTGCAGTCATCTGAATTTGGGGAGTGCATAGTGGGGACTGGAAATGCTCAAACTACACCTCCACATGAGTTAAAACCTATGTGTTATAGCCCTGACTTTACTGGACTGTCACACACCTGTCACCCATACAACAAGACTGTTGCCTAACAACTTCATAAACAGTGGTTTTTGAGTTCATAAACATGTCAAGTGAATTAAGTCATTGGCACAGATGTATCAACCCTAATATAGTGAACCTCCCACTTACAAGAATTTAAGGAACAGTGCATAGAACCTTTCCTACTGTTGTATAAGACAGCTTGCTGCATCTTTTGAGATGGCCACACTCCCCTTGAAGTGTTAATAACAGCATTGCTTTCCTGATGTTAAGACATCCCTTGGATAGATCTTCTATGGTTTCATATTGCTCTTTTAATAAAATGGTGGCTACATTAAATATGGCAATACCTATTTACAATTATGGCACCAGCAGTGTGAAACTGACTAATGATTTGTTTTCCTGTATGCCTCTGATTCTGAGATAGGATAGTACTAACCTGATACATAGATGGGAAAAGAAGAACCTTTGATCACTTCATTCTCTGTGTTCTCAGACAACAATCACTTGCTCCTTGAAGAGCCTGACTAGTAAAACCCTCCAGGTCTGGGGTCTTTTCTTTGAGGAGGCAATTACAGAAATAACCAGCAAGATCTTTTACACCCACTAACTGTTTTTCCTGCTGATAACATTTTACAGGAAATGTAATAGTAATAGTATCTTAGTAATAATATCCACAATCAGGATAGTAATATAACCCATCAACTTTTTTCTGATATTCCTAATTTATAGCATATGTATGTATTTGGTTTTTTGTGTGTGTATGTGTGTTTCTCATTCTCTACACAATTCTACCATATATCCAGGATTGCATATAGTATGTATAGCTGGATAATATGTAGGTATATAAATTCACACATCTATATATAGTCTTAAACACACAAACAGTGACTTACTATACTTATTTTCAAATCCTACTTTTTAATTTAGATTACAATTTATTTACATTTTACCAATACATTTTTTAATGGCTACACAAAATTTTGTGTGCAGTAGACCCTTTTATTTAGTCATTATTATAGACTCAGGTTTTCATTTTTTTAAAACTATTATAAGCAGAGCTTCAATAAGCATACTTGAAAACACTGTCTATCCCGTTATGATTATTCCCTCTGGACAGGCCTGTAGTAGTAAAATCACTACTAGAACTAGACTTTTATAGGTTTGCCCAGTGCCAGTGAAGACAATCAGAGATAATAAATGATGTATTTTCTCCTATCAGCTGAGTATCATCATATGCCTCATATCTCTGCACAGAGCTTGTTTTAACCAAGATGGAAGCAAGGGGTAGCTGGCTCTGTTATGGACATTCTGAGACCTTCTCAGCTAGTGTTTATCACAGGAGCTCACGAGTTGTGGATGCCAAGCTCCTCCTCCTTAAGAAGCATAAAACCGAGAGCGATAACTAACACATGGTATAGGGCATAAATGTGCCAGTTGCTAAAAGATCCTACTCATTTGATCTAACAAAATCCTGAGAAATTATTTTAGCATGGTGACAACACTGAGCTCAGAGATTAATAAATATGCCAATGTTACAGGGTAAATGTATTCTATGCCACGCCAACTCTAGAACCCCAGCTCTGATCTGCCTACCAAAGAGCCTGCTGCTTCCCACCCTTGCTCGTGTTCTCCACAGCACCCACTGCACTGCTGAAGAGGGAAGCAGTGGAAGGCACCTCTAAGGGGTCTAAGCCTTCCCAAATGTCATCAAGAAGTCACGCTGACCTCTATCCATAGTGAAAGTTAATCCCACCCCATCAACTAATCATGATGCTACATTAGCTTGTGAACATATGGGAAACCACTACTTGCTGGCTCCGGAGGTATTCCAAACAATGAAACTAATCAGAGTACATGAGGAATGATATGCTCAAACTAACACATCAGTGCTGGCTACCACAAATGATTTAGCATTTTGAAATGTGAGAGCATTCCTTGCTTCAATAACAAACTCAGAACTATCCCACTTTAAACATATTTACAAAATAAGCATATATAACTTTGATTTAATTTAAAAATAAATTTTAAACTCAAAAATCACTTGGCAAGGACTTGGTTACGTATTAATTGGATTAATCTAAGATTTCCCCAATAATATCCTGAAAGAGGAAAAAACCCCAAAACTCTAAATATTAATGGCAGAAAGTCTCTCCAATTCAGCTCTGTCATTCTGTAGATGACCCACAGGAGACAGTCCTTAATAATGTGTAGAATGCCCCATGTGGGCCTGGCCTAAAAATGGCATACATTTTCTTTACTAGTTTTTCAGTTCTAAGAGGAAATTATACAAAACATAAGCTGTCATTTATGTCATAACTCTTTGTAGTTTTCCTTTAGTAATTGTAGTTTTGTTCCATGTGTCATTTTCCTAGGAGACCCACTGTACGCACTACAAGGCTATGTGTCAGGACTATCGGTGTTTGGTATACCTGTGCACTAGGGAAAACAACAACAACAAAATACTGAGTAAAGGTCACACTGTTTCTGCATCTTTGCAACACTTTTCATAAAATAGATTCAACAGTCCAGGAAAGAAAATTGAAAGCATAGCAGTTTTCTCAGTTAGGAGGCCAGGTCACGAATGGACATTCTTCACTCTCATGATGAGGAATGTAAATAGAAAATCTCTGTTGACTTCAAGGTTCTCTCCTTCGGCCAGTCATACCAGCCGAATATATCTTTGATATATTCCAAGAAAGAACAAACATTCACAACTCAATCCTGTCCCAGTTCAGAGGACCCCACCCCATCTTTTTGTCTAAACTCAATCTGCCTAAAAACAGACCATCAGTGCTGTTGTATTTCTCCCTCCCTTCCTCCCTCTCTCTCTCCCTCCTTCTACCACCACTCAACAATATACCTCTAGGCATCCCTGCCTGGCTGCCTGGCTTAGAATTCACTATATAAACCAGGCTACCCTCAGCCTCAAACTCACAAAAAATAGCCTGTCTCTGCCTCCCAAGTGCTGGCATTAAAGGTAGTATGTGTGTGTGTGTGTGTGTGTGTGTGTGTGTGTGTGTGTGTGTGTGTTTAAATAGGAGCTGAAGCTCAGATAGCTAAGGGGAGAGCTTCTTCCCCTTTCCAACCCTGAAAAAAGTAAAACGCTCTCTTTCTGAGATCCCCATATTTACTGACACCTTTCTTCCTAGCAGCACACACCACCAAGTGACAGGGGCCTAACACCTCTGACTGTTTGGTCTCTAAACCCAGCTGAAGAACGCAGGAGCAAGAGTGAATGAGCACATGCTAGGTCTTTGCATCTGTGTATTGTTCATGCTTCTGCTTCTCACTACTCCTGTCCCAGTAATGAAGCTGAGGAGGAAGGACAACCTCTCCCAGGTCACTGAGAGGTGATGGATTCAGAGCATCCTGCCATCAGTGAGCCCAGCAAAACCGCATTGAGGAAAAGTGCCCATTAATCCATGTCTGCCGAGCCCTCCAGCACCCTGGCTAAAAGCCTCAGGATTAATAATGTTTTACCAGGTCCTGGCTCCTACCTGAGTTCTGTGCTTTGTGGAGCAGAGTTATAGATACCACCCCTCCCCTCACATGGCATCAGTCTCTATGGAAGAGACACAGGAGGGTAAGGGATCTTAAAGAACACTTATCTGAATTTCATAGTCAAGAACACAAGCTAAGAGAGAGGAAGGAGGAAAACTATGTCATGTCTTCGGCCATTCATAGATGCCCTTATTGCACACTCAAGATGGTCCAAATTCATGTCATAAAATTATTTTGGGGGCCCAATTCACTTACACAAATACATTTTTAAGTGGCTTGGAGCATGTATTTTGTGTGAGCTCTGGCATAATGAATGAGTGGCAAGCACCATCACAGAAACCCAGGCCTGGTGACTTCCAAAGGGAAACAAGCTTTGCTCTAACCCAGTCACAGCTGAGAGGTCTGGATGGGACCCGGGACAGTCCATAATTAAGGGGTAACCTGTGATTCCCAGGGGCAGCTGACTCATTAGAAACATCAGAGATGCTTTGCAAAAGATACAAATTATCCAACCACACACACTGAGGCTCTGTCTGCATAAATCGGAGCTAAACTGGTAAGATTTGTATTTTTATGTACTTCCCATGACCTTGTCAGTCTGTCTTACTACTTACAGGGGCATAAAGAGAGGTTGGACTGGAACCATCAGGAAAAGCTCAGGTCTAAGGAACAGAATGTTAAAGGAGGAACGCTTAAATTCAGCTGTGTCTAAGGGAGGCTCAGAACCGTAACCAAGAAGGAGTAACCAGGAAGCAGTGCTAGCATGGAACGGCTTACAAATCTGACCAATGAACGCAGACTCCCAACCACAAACGTGTATACAAGGTTGTTTCTGGATCACAGGCAACATCTCAAAGTGATAAAGGACAAACCACCCAGCAGACCAGCACCAGGCCACGGATGGTGACTCTACAGCTGCTTTGGATTTGCAGGCTGGCTCACTTCTTGATCCCAGCACCTAGCAGGAAGACCCACAGCCTTGAGAGTTTAAAGGCAGGATAGAGATGGGAACCATGCTAAATGAATGAATCCAGGATTTCTTCAAAACTTCAGTCGATGAGGCTAGAATGAAAACTGTATGGCAGCCTAAACGTTAAAACAGGATGGCCTTGTTTTCTTTCAAAGCTCTTCTTTGCGATGCGGGCTTTCTTCTGAGACTTTATATTGGCTCCTACTCCTCGAAAGAATGAGATGACTTTGAGATCCTGGAATGTATTGTTGGCACAGGTATGAATGGCAAGCCTTCTTTCTGCCTTGGGAAGGAGAGAATGATGGGCGAGATCTTGTCGTTTGGTGTGCTGGCAGAGGAAGAGCAGCTTCTGCTCACAGGCATTCCTCCCAGGACCTGTTGGATCACAACCAGCAGGCACACCGATAGCACAATAGCTTGACTAGACTCCTTGTAAACCTTAATGACAGAGCTGACTGGGCTCTGTTTAGCTAGGTCAGCCTCAGAATAGACAGCTCTGAGAAGATTCCAAACTCCCTATGATCAGGTCTAGGGGTGTTCTAGAGGCTTGAAAATGAGTTTTGCTTTTGGAAAAAAACCTAGTTGATCTTTTAAAACTCTTTCTCAACTTATGATTAGCCTAGTTGCCCTTCAGGTGACCACGTTACACAGTCCACTCTTAGGCTGCTCTTTGAATGGCAGACAACATCAGAACAAAGTATACTACTTTGATTCGAATGCCATATAATGCATACGTGAATCAAAATATCATAAATATGCAAAAGCACTACGTATTGATTAACATTTTTTAATGAAATAAAAAAGGCATTCTATAAGCAAGAGTTGAAAGGCATACTCAAATTCCTTCTTGAACACCCATCTTCTGAGCTTTCCTTCTTAAATGACAACTCTCTACTGCTAATACTGAACTGAAAGATAAAGAGCCTTTGTTTCTGTCAAACTCTCCAGCACAAGTAATTTGCCCCATTAGAACTGACAAAAATACATTTAAAGAAAGACTGCTAAGAGCTATAGTATTTCAGCTTTAATTTCCTTTCTAGTGCAAAGTTTCCAGAGCCTGGCTTTCACAATGCCTTTTGGGGTAGTGCATGGCTCCAAATGACTTGACAGTTTCTTTTAATTTACAGACATCTAAGCATGTTTATAAAATTCCACCAGTTCAAAATGCTTCCTTTCCTTAAGCATATTTCCAGTTCAAATTATATGTTTACAACAGTCTGAGCTGTATTATTTCTAAGATAAACAGTCATGTAAAAAATTGACAGAGCCTAGTAACACATCACTGCTGTCCCCACTGGTCGGCCTTTCCTTTCATCATCCTTCCAACTGTGAAAGTCTTAGGCTGCCAGTGGAAATGGCAGTGCATGAATGGGTCCCTAGGAACAGGCTTTCCCGCTGTCTCCATTTCCACAAGAAGGGGCCCCTAGCTCCTTTCCCCAAATAGTTTTGAACCTTAGTGCCCGGAAGCTTTTCTCCCTCTGAGCTAAGTATAAAACTAAAAAATTCACTAGTTGCAGATATTTTTCCATTCTTGCCAAAAGGAGTCTGAGCTCAGACAATCACTACTTTTAAGTCCCAGGACACTACTGCAGTTTACAAATTAAAATACAAAGTGCTGGAAATAATAGCTGTAATAGCTAACTTTAAAAAAAAAAAATCATGTCTTTCAAATCTGGGTCTATTTATGCTACTTTAGGTGAAGCAAACAGAGTCAGGAAAGCAATGTAAATGGACGATTAGCTGGTTTGGGTTTCGAAACAGCTTTTACTGAGAAAGACTGACTCACTGCCCAACAAAGGCTGTATGTAGGATTCTCAAGTTAACATTTTAAAAATATTTAATCACCCTTTGAATGATAGTTCACGGGCTCAAAACAGAATCTTTCCAATAAAGCTGCTCACTTGGAAAACATTTCAATTCTGTTTTGAACTGAGAAAATGGTAGAGCCTCAAACATAAGAAATTTCAGGGAAAATCTGGCAGGGAGAGGAGGCAAGCACATTTAAGGGAAAATGAACAACAGCAAACCCCACCAAATCTTAAGAAGCTATCAAATCAATGCAGAAGCACCAAAGGGTTGTTTTCCTAGCAAATCTCTGAACCAGGTTCTGCAAAGAAAAGGCCCCCAACTCTGCACAGTTTATGAGATCCTCCCTGGAAAATAATTTGAGCTGTTCCTTTGCCCTGTTTTGCACAGCTGTGTAATGCGATGGTTGTTGTTGTTTTCTTTTGTTTTCTCTGAAGTACATACAGAGTAGCTCCCATTTAGTTTACAGCAAGCCAAAGTTCAGAACTAGCCTAGAGAGAGGTTACTAATTTCACTGGATTAAACATCTTTTGCCATGAGAAATTCTGGTTAAGTCTCAGAGTTGGGTCTTTACATCACAATCGCTCAAATATTCACCTATCCTATGCAGTTTCCAATTCTAAGTTCCCCAGCCTCGAACTCTGGACAGTGATCGCTGGCCTACACACCATTGCCCCCACCCTACCCCTGATCACAAATGTCCATATTCTGCTGAATGCCAAAAGGTTTCCCAATCATCCAAGAGTCAATAAAGGGGGAGACTCGCCAGCCCAGCTAAAGGCTTTTCCATTAATTCGAATTGGGCAACTTACTGGATGCCAAAAGAATGGCATAGGAAACAAGAGTAAAGGAAAGAGCCGGCAGCCCTGGGATTGCATGTCAATAGAAGTTGCTTGGACTTCCACATGCCAAAACAGACCTGTAGTGGCCCAGATAGGGGCTGCCACACTAGTCGTGAGCCCAGGAACGCAGTTCATTGGGCAACGCGGAGAAACAAATTCCAACCCCAGAAACACAATCCTGACCAGAAATCAGGTTCCCACCGCCACCGAGAGGGAAAGATGCTGGTAGTGGGAGAAAACAATTTCACGGGATTATGAGATCCACAGGCGTATGAGGTTGGCAGGAAAGAAGTCTTCAATCCCCCAGCAGCCAGAGGATCTGAGGGCCAGAGCAATGTCACAAACACCCTCATCTTTGCATCTTGCGACATTCCATCTCTCTCCTACAGCCCTGGGCTTCGCTCCACGAGGAGGGTTCACGGAAGATCGCAGAGGCCAGAGAGAGAGCGCCCAGGGCTGTTCCCGAAAGCTCCACACAGCCAGGAGCCTCCAAATAGAGCACTGACTGCGTCTCCACGTAGTGTGGGTGCCTTGGCACAGCAACAGGGAGCATTAAACAAATGAACTTTTAAAAACTTCCTCTCCTGACACTCTCGGTTCCTTTCATGTGGACCCTGTCTCCCTGAACTGTCGAGCTGAAAGCCTGGAGTAGGGGAACAGATCCTCCCCAAAGTTTCCAACTCATCCCTGGGGCTTGTCCAGCGCGCAGAGCTTACCGATCCTTTCCTGGCCCTTAGCGGTTGCTCTAGTGACCTGCAACTTTTAGCCCTCTGCCTTCCTAGGCCATACCACAAAATCCCCCAAAGGCAGAAAGTTAGAAATGACTTTAAGGGCCTTTGGGGTCACCAGCCTCCAAGTCTTGTGCTCCCACCCCCGAAGACATGGGGTAGGTAACTGCCTGTAGCAGCTCAATTGTGCAAGAGGGAAAAAGAATTGACCAGAGGTAAGTGGTGGAAAAGCAAGCTCATTTGTCTCAGTAGATCCTAGGCAGCCCCACGTTCAGGGATGGCGGATCCCCCAGGTGGCGCTCCCCAATTACCCGCTGGCTCCTCTAGTTGCCTGGGCACCCTTAACAGCGTGCGTCCCCGGCAGGGCCCACTCACCGTCTCTGCAGACACACAGGCCATCAAGCCCAAGGTGAGCAGGATCCACGCGCGCTGCATATTCCCCGGGGACGTGGCTCGTACCAAGATAAAATGAAGCCCAGCGCACGCCGAAGAGGGCCTAGAAAAGATAGGAGCTGGGCCGCCTCCAGGAGAGAGGTTTGGGCTCGGATTCCGAGCTCTAGCTGTCTTCTCCGGCGCCTGCTCTAGCTTTCTCAGTGCGCCCAGGAAACCCGGCTCCTTCTCACTTGTTGGCTTCTGCACTCCCAACCCAGAGTTGCTGCTTCACGAGGCTGTTTTCTTGGTCTGGTCCTACTCGGCGTTGTGCTTTCACTCCGCGGACTCGGGTGTCTGGGTCGCAGTGCAGTCTGATTTGAAGCAAGCAGTCGATGGGTTGAAACCGAGCTGCCGCTGAAGTTTAGGATGCCGAGCGGAGGGGACGCGCGATCCGCGGGGCCGGAGCTCCAGGAGTATCTGGAGTACAGCACTCCGCTGCTGGGCTGGTGGCTTGGCTGCAGCGCCCCTCCTTCTGTGCGCCGCCGCCTCCCGGGTCCTCCCCTCGATCTCACCCCACCCCCCTCCGCGTCCTCTCCCTGGTCCTGGTCCTGCTCCGCCTCCGCCTCTGCCTCCGTCTCTACAGCCCCCACCTTCCCTCCCTTCCTAGCCTGGAGCTCAGGGTTCCTCCCGGCGACTGGGGGAAAGGAGGTTGCCAGGACTCCATGATAAACCCGGGAGAAATTCTTATGGGATTACACTGCGATTGGCAGCTCCCAGAGCCAGTGGGAGCCCGCAGCTCCGCGCTGTGCTGCCCCGAGAACGTGCCTCTGCAAACCTTAGTGCTCTTTCATTTTGTCTCTCCTTCTATTCCCTTCTCAACACCCTCTCCTCTCCCCACCACCGTTCTGTCCCCCTCCCCCTTTCCTTCTCTTTTTCTTTTTCTTCGCTTTAATTTTCTAAAAAAAAAAAAAATCGGTGAAGGTTTGATGAGCGTACTAAGCATTTTCTGACTTGGGTCACTAGAAAGATGAGAGTCGAAAAATATGAGAAAGTTTATAAATCCCCTTCAAGCATTTACAGTGCCCATAGGTCACCAGATCATGAAGACTGCAATTCAGAAAAGACGAAAATAATTGTAACAAGTTCGTATTAAAATTCTCCTCGGACCCTCCCCCTACTCCCCACCTCCACCCCCACTCCAACCCCAACTAGCCCCCGAAAAAGCAGAAAAAAAGAGTTTCCTAAAACCCAAAACGCAACAGCTCCAAAGCACTTCATTAAAGGCTTACAAACCATTTCTGCTGCTCTCAGTTTCTGCACAACCCCGCACCTCCCCCTTCCCCAACACACACACACACACACACACACACACACACACACTGCCCCAAGCATCATCTAAGGTCATTTCCACATTTTTACATTTGGAAAATGTAAAATTGTTTACATTTGGAAGCAACAAATAGGGATGAAAAAAATAGAGATAATATCAGACGAAATAAAAGTTCAGAGAAGGGTTAAGTCGTTTCTGGCTTTAAGAAACTGAGTATGTCTTTCCTGCATAAAGCAAGAGAATGTACCATATAGTACAGTGCTGTATGGTGCTACAGAACCAGCCAAGCACAGAATGCCCATCGATGTTCTCCTCTTGGATTTGGGAACTAAATGAATTATACATCCATTTTCTTCTGTGATACCCATTTATAAAGGACAGGGACTTTTCAGTATTAGTCACTATTTTGTTATCATGTGGGATGCGTTAAAAATACACAATAATTATGTTGTAGGTAAATACTACTCCAGACCTCAAGCCACACAATATAACAGAGAGAGAGAGAGAGAGAGAGAGAGAGAGAGAGAGAGAGAGAGATACAGACATGAGGCCATAGTTATTTTAGAGCTCAGACTAAACTGTAGTCACATCCTAAGTGACTATTACAATGTTTTAGTGATAAATCACTGTTATAAATATCAAAAGAAAAAATTAGCAGGAGAATCTTAGGTCTTCAAGACATCAACTCTGGCTCAGTTAAGTCCCAACTTTCTGGCTCTTTATGAAGAGCCTAAGGCACTGGTGGCCAAGGGAGGACAGGGAAGGGTGCAACTAGTGGCCACTAGTGGTCACCAGAAAGGTCTCCAAATCTGCGAATCATGAAGACATGCTTCTACATCTGCTAAGTGATCTCTCTCTCTCTCTCTCTCTCTCTCTCTCTCTCTCTCTCTCTCTCTCTCTTTTTTTTAATGAAAATTGGTGGAGACTAAAATCCAGTTGAATTTTGTGAAGTAGATCTGATATAGAAAAGATAGACCAGCGATCATTCTCCATATGTTCTGAGGTCCTCTAGCTGATAAGCTGAACTTTGAGGGGTATAGCAAGAAAATATTCTTAACTGATATCTTCTAAGAAGCCTTAATGGTGTCATCTCAGAGGAAAATATACGAGATGAGGGCCAGTGATATGGTTCAGCAGGCTTAGGCAGTTGCTGTCAATCCTGACCACCTAAGTTCTAGCCCTGGGATCCACATGATGGAAAAAAGAATATCAGCCTCCACAAGTTGTTTTCTGACTACCACACGTGTGCCACAGCATCACACATGTACGTAAATAAATGTGCTTAAAAATTGAGAAGTAGAAATCCCATAAAACAAATAAAATGTAGAGAACCAAAATAATTTAAAGAGAAATGGACTTATTTTCGTATTTTTATTTTACGTATGTGTATTTTGTTTGCATGCAACATGCATATATCTGTGGCATGTACCTGCAATACCCAAAGAGGCCAAAAGAGGTCATCAGAACAGAGCCACTGGAACTGGAATTACTACCGAGGGTGAGTCACTAAATGGATTCTGGAAACAGACCGGGGATCTTCTGCAGGAGCAGCACATGCTCTTAACTGCTAAGCCATCTCCTCAACCCCAAGAATCAAGTAAAATTTTTAAAAAAGAAGTAACTTCCATTGAAGGCACAGTGTTTCACCTAAGATGGCACATTGGATACTAGTGTATCTAATGACAATTTTGGATAAACAGGTGCTTAGTCCTAAGGTGGCTGACAAGTGTGTGAAGCTGCAAAAGCAACACAATGTCACTTCAAAGGTCTTGGTTTTTCTCCCATTTGCTGTTCCATGCAATGTTACCATGGGTATAAGCTAGAAATAAATTTGGAGGACTTGGCATGGAAGTGATAAAATTTGAAAGCAGAGAAAACCCAATCAGCCAACTATTAGTCACTCATTGCTAATAACGGCAGGTGAACTAAGGCTGTGGCGGAAAGCTGCAGGCATTCCAAACAAAATCTATTTTTAGCATCGAATTTTCACTGTTTCTCCACTTCCATCAGCCCTTCACCAGGGAAACTGGCTGGTTTCAGTTATACAAAATCGGCATGGTGCTGATGTTGAACAAAATTCATGTTTCCATTACTAATGAAACAGACAGGAAAAAAAAAAAGAAGCTGTAAAACACATAAATTATCCCTTGAATAAGATAGGAAATGAAGGGGTGGAAAGATGGTTCAGCAGTTAAGAGCACTGGCTGCTCTTCCAGAGGTCCCAAGTTCAATTCCCAGCAACCACATGGTGGCTCACAACCATTTGTAATGGGGATCTGATGCCCTCTTCTAGTGTGTCTGAGGACAGCGACAGTGTACTCATATACATGAAATAAATAAATCTTTTTTTAAAAAAAAAAGATAGGAAATGAAACTAACCGTTGAGTTTACTTAGCTAGTATATCAGTACAGTTCTTAAAAGGCAATCAGCAAACATGCCTGGTCATCTTGCTAGGTGCTACCTGAATAGTGAATTTTCTTAAATCATTAAAAATTTTCTGCAATTTTAGTGTAAAAGATGGTGATATACTTGTGCAATCTCATTTCTGACTAGTCTAATGTAGGTGGATTGCAAGTTCAAGGTCAGCCTTGGCTGCATTGACTCTATCTCGACCAAAACAAAAAGTGGGAAGAAAACAACCAAAAAGACAAAAAAATATATAAAATACTGTTGTACAAACATTGTTTTGCAATGTGCATGCACTGTAAAATGATGAAATCAAGCCAATTAGTTACCTTTTTGTGATGAAACAACCTTAAATTTTATTCTCTTAGCTATTTTTTAAAATGCAACAAGTTCTTATTAACTGCAGCTAAAATAGTTATAGTAGACTTCTTAGGTGTATTCCTCTTGTCTAACTAAAATTTTGAATCATTTGGATGACATCCGCCCTGGCTCTGGTAACCATTGTTGTATGAACTGAACTTTCATAGATTCCACAGATCAGTGAGGTCACATGACATTCTGTGCCTGTCTTTTTCATTTAACAGAAGGCCCTTCAGGTTCAAGTATATCATCACAAATAGATAATGAGATTTCCTTCTTCTCAAGGCTAAATAGCACCCCATTATTTATACACATTGCATTTTCTTTATCCACCCAGATCCACTTCTTCCATTAGAATCTTCAAGATACCTTGGATTCCTTAAGGCAAAT
>JADRCD010219358.1:0-15476 GCA_019843815.1 Montemys delectorum
CAAAAACACACCCACTCTGACCACAGGCAACTAATCATCCTTAAGGATAATGAGATTTATCTACAAACTTTATCTGTCTAAATAAAGCAATGTTCTGTAAATAAGTACTGGGAATTAGCAAGTATTCTATGGAAAGAAAAACAACTTAGATTGTTATGCCTCTTTGTTTCACACATGAATCTTGAGTCATTCTCTTTTGCAATGGTATCTAATTTGCTACTCCATTTTCTAGAAAATATTATTTTTAATGCCTTCCTCTACTTTAAACAGTGTAGTGCTTTGGATAGGAAATGTTTGCTATAGGCTAATGTATTTAAATAAGTATAGAATCCATAATAGGTAAATACATGATGGAGAAAATTTGTTACAGTGAACAGACTTTATGGTTAAAATTGACACCTTGCATCCTATTCATTCTCTGCTTCTATATTGAGTTGAGATGTGATCTTGCTGCTTCCTGATCTGACTGCTAGTTGTCATATATCCATTTGTAGTAGAGACAAAAACGAAGCTGGACCCATAAGTTGAAATAAATCAAGTTTGTTATCATTTGATATTTTATTAGAACAAAGAAAAATAACAAAAACAAGGAACCAAAGATAAAATATTCTAATTCTGACTTCAATTTCACATATCTTCTTTCAGTTTTACATACATTGTTAGAATACTTCTGTTAAAACCTATCATCATGAGAGGAAGAAACCAACGATGCTACTGAGTTCATTTTATGTTGTTCATCTAGTGTTGAGCAGGAGACCTGACCTGAAAAGTGGTTTGTATCCCAAAGGTAAGAATCTTTTGGGAAGAACTAATTTTTTTATTTACAAGTGGAAATCAATTGGAGATAGTTTTTGAGTCAGGAATGGGGTTGTATGTCCTCCTCTTCGCACTGGGGCCCCTATTTGGTCCAGAACTATATAGGTCCTGTGCAGGCTGCCACAGTCTCTCTGAGTGCATATGTGTGTCAGTCATGCTTTCACTTTGAATCTTTCTTCTATTTGATTGTTTTATTCCCCATTCTTTGTTTTCATTTGAAAACAAAATGTATGTGTTTGTGTGTGTGTGTGTGTGTGTGTGTATGTGTGTGTTGTACCTTTCAGTGAGACTCACTTGGACAGAACTAATTTTTTTCCATTTGCAAGTGCATATCAATTGGAGATACCTTCTGAATTAGAGATGAGGGCTTTTAGCTACTTCTCTTAGCATTAGGACACTATCTTGTGCAGATATGTGTGTGTGTGTGTGTGTGTGTGTGCGCGTGTGTGTGTGTGTATGTGTGTGGGTGTGTGAGTGTGTGCACATGTGCATGTGTGTGTGGGGGTGTGGGGGTGTGTACATGTGCATGTGTGTGTGTGTGGGTGTGGGTGTGTGTGGGTGTGTGCACATGTACATGTGTATGTGGGGGTGTGGGGGTGTATACATGTGCATGTGTGTGTGTGTGGGTGTGTGGGTGTGTGTATGCACATGTGCGTGTGCGTGTGTGGGGGGTATGAAAGAGAGAGAAGGAGAGAGAGGGAGAGAGACTTTCTTTTCTTAAGTCTGTCTCCTTTGATTATCATTTTTATTTTTTTTTCAGACAGATTGATTTTTTTTCAGACAGATAAAAACATACAGTTGCAAGGCTGAGGTGAGGAACATCTGGGAATAAAGAGGAGGAATATGATCAACATATTGAATGAAAAATTTTTAATAAAAAATTTTAAAAATGGTAACTTAAACTTTAGAAATAAATAAAACCTGAGCTGGCACCATACTTTCTTTGGATAAAATGTCTATCAAGGACCATGTGTAAAAGCCTATGATGCTAACATAGTAATATTGCAAGCTGATGGGATATGTAAGAAGTAATGTCTGAAAGAAGTTAAGTCAATGATAGGGATGTATCTGAAAGGGCTGTCTGGTCTCAAATTCATGCTATTTCCTGGAAACCAAAGATAAAGAGCCCTTCCAGCATGCATTTTATTTTATAATGCCTGACCATAAGCCTAAAGGCAAGGGACCCAAAGAAAGTGGACTAAATTCCCCAAAACTATGAGCAAAATGAGCCTTTTCTCTTTCAAAAGTTTATTATTTTAAATATTTTTACTACAATGATAAAAGATTAGTCACTTAAAATTTTCTACTTGTTCTGAGATAGCTTAATAATAAAGTTTTGTCCCTGATACTCATAGATTTCTAGTTTCATTACAAAACAATGACATAAAAATTTGCCAAGATAACATGTTCCTTATCCCTTAGTGCTTTAGAACAGTCATTATGGAATTATATATTCTGGGTAATAATAAAGGCACAGAAATTGATGTGCATGAAGTCAAATATCACCATATCATTTCCAATAAGTCTTTAAGAACCAGGAAAAAATTATGGGAAAGACCTTCAGAAGTAATGGGTTTGTGAAATGTCTCGAATTCATATTTCTAGCCCAAAGAGACTTCAGAATTATTGTTTTGCCTGCATATTTTATGATATTCTATGTATTGCGGTATCACAATGGCACTCAGGCTGACACTCTCAATTTTATTGTAAAACTTTGTATTAGCCTAATTTTATTCTGAATTTTAAAAGAAATGAAACATCATTATTCTGCTACACTTGTTAAAAATTTTGAAGTTGAGTTCTTTAGTAAGTACACAGAAAAGTCAGCAGCACAATAGGAAATAGACAGTGTCCTCTGCTGAGAGTGATTTAAATGGAAAAAATAGTAATTACGAAGATGAGTAACACATACATACACAAAAATATGTTGAGACACCAAGGCCTAGAAATTGTTAAATGAGGATTCCATTTCCCAATGTAGAAAAGGAAATCAAGTCACTAAGCTTGATTGAGAACTGTCAATGGATGTAAATGCCAGTAGACCAAAGTTAGCATCTGTTAGAGCCAAAATCATATTGAGAGACACAATTGTAGGAACAGAAATTGCTTTGATTTTTAGGATTGTTCTATTATCTGATGCTAGCCAGAAACCCAGAGGGCAAAGAGTTCTTGGTGATGTAGTCTGTATGGTCAGCCATTCAGGACCCAGAGCAAGACAGAAGGGCAGAGAAAAAGCCCCAGGGCACAGGGAGAGCAATGAGAGTCAAGGTTCAGTGGGACACATTGGACCATAAATAACAAGCTGCCAGTTTAAATGGCTTAAACCATTTATAAGGGGAAAGGCTGAGTGTAGAAATTTCAGTCAGTTTAGCTTCTTAGTATTACCAAAGCGTTAGTTAGACTTGTTCACAGCTCTCCATGGTTTCTGCATGGACACTGAAGACCTACATTTCCAAATAACTCATCGTGCAGGGGAATTTAATGCCTAAAGGATGAACTAGAAAATCAGAGCACTTCCTTTTCTTTGTTCTTTCTCTTTGCTGAGTCTGACCATTTTTCCCATAAGATCTGTTTCTGTTAGATAGATATGAATCACATTACTACCGCTAACCCTATACTGTTAAGATAAGATGAGTGTATCATTATTATCTTAAGCTAATTACTCATAACCTGGATCAGATACAGTATCTTTGTAAAAGAAAAACCCTCCTCTTTGATAACAGGGTATAAAGAGCATGAAAGAGACATACTATCTTGTTTCCAAGACTTCAAGATCAAAGTATGAGTCTGCACTCCAAGGTGGTACAGCATCCTGCACTCCTCTCAGTTGACAACTCTGGTTTTACCCTTTTCTCGTAATCTCGATTCAATCAAACAAGCTATAGCCCTACCTCTATGCCCATTGGCTTTAGCAATCACTGAACATCTCCTAACTTATTGTCAGTCATGGTATAATTTCAGAATATTATTGACAATCTGGTCATGATTATGACACATAGAGAAGCTGGGATATAAGGTGACATGGCAGATTTTACCAAATACTAGAGATTTAGCTCTAGAATTAATTTTCATGAAAAAAAAATCAATGTTTGTGATAGCATGAACATTGTTGAAAAAGAAGTGTCAAAAATATCAATTTTAGTCTTTATTTCCTTGTGCTTGGCAATACAATTTTCAAGAGCATCTCATATAGTTTCTAGCACTGTGCCCTCATCTGTGAGATCATTAACTTTACAAGTACTTGACTGAATGGATTAAACATATTTTGGCTGTTAATAACACCACCTCTTGAACTTGAAAAAAATTACAGTTTTCCCCAATTTCATTTGATGACTAGTAGTAAACTAGTGATGTATGCCAGTTTCAGGAAGTATAGGCAGTTGGGTTTATTTCTGTATAAGAGCCAGTCCTCTGACACTAGTTGGTCATCTTTTTGAGTGAAGACCATACTTTACAGTAAAGGAAGTAGACAGATTCCTATATTTTAAAAATTCTATACTCATAGTTCCCATTATTTCCCCACATATCTCTCAAATTTTACACATTTACACTTGTCAAATTTAAACCTCTCATTTCACACACAAAAATATCATTGTAACATTTTCATCCTGCATGAAAGTTAACCTTAGAAGATTTTTTAAAATTGACTTGTGTAGGTATACTGTGAATTTTAAAAGATTAGCTCAAAAGTTCAGAATAACCATGATTCAACTCACAGATCATATGAAGCTATTTTTTAAATAATGAAAATGCCTAACAGTAAGCAATCAAAGCTCCACAATCTCTGTTTCCAGAGTAAGGCCAGAAATTTGTGTACTACTTTTGTGGAATATAAGATGAATAGAGAATAAACATCTAGGAAATCAATTCATTACATATACTTGTATTCATTACATGTATTTAAAACAAGCATTAAAGATATAGCCTATGTAAACTTTAAATGATAAACAATTTTTGAAAGACTAGAGCATGAACAGTTTTTATCACTGAATCTGAGCATATTTAAAAGATTCTTTATATTTCAATTTTGCATTAAACAACTGTGATGCTTGGTTGGACGATATACATCTTAGATACTTCTCAACTAAGTTTTCATAAAAGCTCTACAATCATCCAGGCAATTAAAAAAATCATGCATTTAGCATAATTTGAGTTGGATTTTCTTAAAAGAACTGTCCTTTACATAATATTGTAATCTGATATTAGGGTAATATTCTTATATGATATTTTGTAAATCCTTTGATGAGGCACTAAGATTTCCCTGGACCATGCCCTGTTGATGAAGGACCAGGTTACAGATATTTTGATAGTTCTAGCCTCTACTGATTTAGTTATTATACTTCACACTGCTAAATCACAATGTGCTGTTTAAACTTATTGAAATCAACCTCTAAGAGCAAGTAGGTTCTCCTCTCTTTCAAACCAAGGCTTGGTTATGTGAAGGATCCACAAAAACAAAAACAAAACAAAGACAAAAAACCTGGCCTGAATCAGGCTATGCCCTTTAGTCTGATATAGATAATGGAAAAACAGCAAGAAGCTAAAGATGTTGAAGAAATTGTATCCTTGACAACAGACATTGCTGCTGCCTCTCTCATGGTTTTAAAAAATAAGCTTCAGTAAAAACAGGAAGTTGGAAGCTCATTAAGACAGAGCCTCTCACTCAGGACTGAAGCATGACTTCTTTTGCTCTGCTGAGTTCATAAGCACCCCTCCCATGTCTTTTGATGATGTTACCTTTGTTTATTTTCTTTCAAATAAGTTTCCCCAATAACTCCTGCTAGCTGTTTTAAGTACCATATTCAATCATTTTTCGCTATCTCTTTCCTGTTTCTACTTGCTACTTGCTCTTTTTTTCTGTTACTTTCACTCCATGCTGAATACATGCATTCATTTGAAACGGGAAAGATAGCAATCATAGATCATCATCTATTCTCCATTCTTTTCAGTAAGGGACGACGCTATTAGAAGGCAAAAAAATGTAAGATTAAAATAGTCACTTGATATTCATCACCAAAAGTTTCTATATTATTGATAATAATTACTATAATTACTCTGTCTTTAACATGCTATTGCAGACTTCTCATTTTAACCTTTGTTGATGTGTGTACATATTTGTATGTGCATGTAACATTGTGTGATGTATATGTGATATATGTACAGTTTGTGTAAATGTATTTACAGGTGCATTAAGCTGTATATGTGTAAGTGTAAGTGTCCTGATATCTCTCAATCTTTTCTTCATTGAAACATGGTCTTTAATTATTAACAAAGCTTACCTGTTTGACAAGTCTGACAGGCTACTGAACATAAATAATACACCATATGTGTGTGTGTGTGTGTGTGTGTGTGTGTGTGCACGTGCTTGTGTGTTTTCAGGATATCTTTAAGCATAAAGAGATATCAGATTTTATCACATTTTTCCTATATATAATAAGATGACTGTATGCTTTTGTATTTTAATCAATTAATGTACATGCATATATATACCTATTTTAGACATGCATTTTAGAGAGGTGCTGACAATTGAACTTTTGTCTTCATGCTTACCCTGACAAGCAGTTTATCAACTGAGTCATCTTCTAAGGAATAGATACACATGTATCTTAATGTTTCTCTTTTCAATAAGTAACTATATCCACTCAGAAAGGAAAAAGCTTCCTGTCCAGCTATGGGTGAATGAGAATCTTCTTACAATTGTTTTTAATCACCAAATAATTTAACAGACAAAGAAAATCTACAAATGGGGTGCCCTTGCATTTGGGGCATAGATGCTCAGGATTGACAGTTCACCTTGATAGATTTCTTCCTTTTTCATTTGATGAGTATAAACTGACCTTTCTCATCTTTTTTGATAACTTTTGATTGAAAGTTTATTTTATTGGATATTAGAATGGCTACTCTAGTTGTTTCTTGAGACCATTTGCTTGGATAATTTTTTTCCAGGCTTTTACCCTGAGATAGTGTCTGTCTTAGACACTAAGGTGTTTTTCCTCTAAGCATCAAAATGCTGAGTCCTATTTACATATTGAGTCTGTTAGCCTATGTCTTTTTATTGGAGAATTCAGTCCACTGATGTTGAGAGATATTAAGGACCAATGATTGCTGCCTCTTGTTATTTTTGTTGTTAGAGGTATAATTGTCTCCTTCTCCAAGGAATTTAATATTGGTACTACTAAGTCCTTCCATTGATTGCATAAATCCGACCCACATTGTATAAGATGACCAATCCTAAATTCAACTATTTAAATATTACTTTCATTTGAAAAGTCTTTATGGGAATATCAAAAATTATGTTTTTTCAGATGCATGTGTAATATAAATCTGCCTATTTGACATATAACATTAACTATCACAAGATAGTTTCCCCAAACCACTCTCAAGTTCAGTAATACACTATGAAACTTTCTTGACTGGTAGAAACCTGTTATGACTCATATTTGCAATTATCACAATGAAAAATGAGAAAAGGAAGCATTTCACTGGACACAATCTTAGAATCTTTTCACAGTGTGTAGCCCTTTTGGTATTAATATGTGACTCTGATATTGACAATGTAGGGAATTAACCCAAATGTTGGGGTTCAGACTTTTCATTAGAACTTCATTGTGTAGATATAATTGGATGACCAAATTTTCCATGTAATTATACTCAATCTCTAGTCTTCACTCCTCCTCAGATTGGCATTGCTAGCTGAAGGTTTTGGGCTCAGAAGACACACACACACACACACACACACACACGCACACGCACACACGCAATCTTTCTTAATATTCGAGGCTCATATTGTCAGCAGCTCTTGGTTGCTAGAGTTTGCAGTCCTGCGCCTTGAGTAACAATGGCTTTGGGCTCTTAAGAAGACTTGTCACTGTTTTCCAAGTAGCCAGATTTAACCACTACCTTCTATTGAGAGTAGAGGCTATTAGATATGTAAACTTTCACCTGCTAACTGTATTATGGTTATCAGCTCATACTGCTGGTTATGGTTAGCACAAGGAGCCATTAGTACTGCCAGCTCTGTTGATACCATCTTGTCTGCTCTACTCAAGACCGAAATCACTAGCAGGCAAAACTGTAACCATCATCAAGAGGGCTCTATTAGCATACAGACTGCAATATATTTGGCTAAATGCAGAAACTAGACAAATGAGAGTGTGGGTGAAGGTACTACTGCTGATACTGAAAGGAACAGGAAATGAAAATCAGAAACCCAATCTTGAACATATACACTGTACCCGGGTAGGAAGTTGTGTTCTTTGATGATCTCCTAAACCCCGTATACCATCTGCAGATGCACTTGGCTGAAATTACCTAGGATTTTTGTAATACATGTTGCTGTGGAGAAAGCAAAAGTCTTCCAGAGCAAGTTGAGGATATCTTAAAAAACTGAATCCATTTTCTCTGGTGTAACAATGATATATTTGAGCAGTCATTGCAGAAAAACTTAAAGTAGAATGAACCTCAAATTTCTTTTGTTCCTTCCTTCCTTCCTTCCTTCCTTCCTTCCTTCCTTCCTTCCTTCCTTCCTTTTGTAACTTTCCCACCTGGTCTCAGTATTTCAGGATATAAGGATATTTCCACAATACTATGATCAATGTATAATATCAGGCTTATTTTTTCCCTGAGTTCCAATCTAAACGTAATGACAAAACCAATCTTATCTTTTAGACAATTATTAAACGTCTTAAAGATTAACAGATCACACAAGCCTTTGTGAATTAAGACATATTTCTTAGTAAACATGCATTCATCTTTATCCACACTCAACAGATTCTGATCAGTTCTGTTCCTTATCCTCTGCAGCTACACGAATGTGTCCTTCCTCTGTGGCTTCCTTTTGTTCTTACAGCACTCTAGCATGCCTAACTTCGTTGCGTTTCTACAGCCTCATTTTGAGTTATGTTTCTACTTGACTCTCCACATAAGCCACTGTACTAAACTAAACCCTTTACCACAAGAACAACACAATGGCTGATTCTTGGGCATAAATTACTCTTCTCCATCCTCTTGTCCTAATTGACTAGTAATTAATAACTCTCATTTCTTAGCACTTACTGGAGAAGCAGTTTTTAATCATATAATTAAAATTTTCTTTCCCATGGGGTCCTTGCACGTGTCAGGAAGGAATCCTGTTCACTTTTACTCTTCATTATACCACAGTCCTAAACATAGCATGTAACAAATAATAAATGTAAATTAATAAATGCTTTTTCTATGGTGAATGGTGTTATGTTCAGACTCATTCAGCCCAGTCTCAGGAGATAGATTTGAGGGATAGTTCATTCTTCTGAACACATCATCCATACATACTTGTGGCCAACCAATGTATAAGACTTGTTGTAATAGAAATAGGACATATTAAGGTAATATTGCCGGTAAGGATGTATTCACAGCTCTTATGTAATGCAATGAAAAACTACACGTTGGATTCCATTATAAATAATATTAATGTCAGTTTTCCACTATTTCAGGTAGTACTAACTTTAAGATGAAAAGTTTCATTTAAATACTTAGAAATTAAAATATTGTTATCTTTAACTCTGATCTGAATTCCTTTTTTTTTTTTTTTTTTTTTTTTTTTTTTTTTTTTTTTTTTTTTTTGCTTAGAACCAAAGAGCTCATAAGGCTCACGTCAGCACGAGAACTGCCAACAGGAATCCGCACAGGATTTGGGTAATGAGTCGTGCTGATCACAACATTCTCTCATTATTTGTTTGCATACACCCTGGTGTGTGATCTCAGAAAACATGTGCAGAGATGGGGAATCCAGGACCTGGTTGTATATTTGCTTCTTTCATTCCAACACAGATGTTTGGAGGCACTCAGGAGACAGGGCATTGTGCTAATACTAAGCCAAGTTTATGTTTGTGTTTATCTTCAAATATATGGAACTGGTTTGAATTTTTTACCCATAATTATAAACACAGCACTGGGTGATATTGGGGCTTGTTATGTTTCTAAAAAGATGGAGAATTTTCCTTCTGGGAATTAGTGGGTGAATCCAATTATTCTAGAAGCAACAGTATGTATCGTAAAGATTCCAAATCAATACTTTTCTGGTAGAAGTTAATGGATTTACCGCTATTTTCCAAGAAAAGTCAAAAATTGGAATAAACCACTAGTATCTGCACAAGACTAAAAGTACAAATGCTCAGGTTGTGCAAAAGCATAGTGAAAAACAGACAGAGAAATTATACAGTGAATGCTGCAGTGGATGGAAACATAGCTGGACTGTCCAGACCACCAATTTCCCAGTAACATAAAGTTGTAAGCACTGACTTATGTCCCATGTGTTTTCTATCTAGAATCTCAGAAGAGATTTTAGCCACCAAAATTAAATGAGAGCAGATAATAGTAAAATTTAGAAATCCAACTGCCATGGATTTAAACATAATATAAATAGGTATGTTTAGGATGACTGAAATGTATCCTTTTAAGAATGTGTCATATGATTTTTCTGTTTTGGGACCTATGTCATATATATCAAATATAGAGAGAGAATTTTTATTTTATAAAAAGACACAAACATATATTTTCCAGAGAAATATATATATATTTCCAGTATGTATGTATATATATATATTGCATATAATATATAAAACATCAAAAATATAAGGTCTGCAAGAAGCTTAAGCTTATAATAAATGAGAATTTCATTTATTATGTCTGGTAAGCTGTATATTCACAAATTTTATTGACTCAATGAAAGAGAAGAAGTATTTTTTTAAAATAGAAAGGAAGAATTAAAGCTTTGGCTGAAAGGGTAGCCATGATCTTTATTATCCCCTATCTTCTCACTTTCTATGTCTAAATGATACTGGCACTGAATTACAAAAAACTTCATGGAGCAATAATTGAGCAGAAAATAAGAAAAATGAAAGAGTATTTATTAACAGGATACATAGCAACAATCCCTGTAACAACTTAGATAACTACTGTCTTTTGTTTTGCTTTTTCTTTATAGGGATTAGATCAAAAATGCTGAAAATAGAATTTCTGAGCATCTCAGAACTAGGTTTCCAACTTGGTTTTCCTGTTTATATATCAATTATGAAGTTCAGAAGCTATCTTGTATTTTTCTAACAAGTGAACTATTCCAAAGAATAACAAAGAATATTTGAATATAACTATAATAATTATTTGTACTTTTATAAGTTCACCATAATTTATTGCTTTGTTTATATTTAGTTATACAAACTACTTATTTTGTTTTAGTACAATTTAATTAAAATAACAACTCTTTTTGAACCCACATAAAAGATCTATTTTCCAAGCCTTCATGAAAACAAAAATCAAAACAAACAAAATCACATTCTTTGATTTCTCTAGACCTTACTGTAAAATGTCCTTGGCATGTTCAATGTTCAGATGGAGTTGCCCAGTTACCTCACATCTCATTTTATAAGTTAGGTCCTGGGCAACTTGATGTTTACCATTTCATTTAGTTCACAAGTACTTTTTGCCCTAAGAGGGAGTTCATGTAAGATTCCCAAGAAGGTTTAAACCTTAAAAGAAAATCAAAGAATAAAATGGTTTGGAAGAGAAGAATAAGAACACAATTCTTTTAGTAAAGAAGTTGTCCACACAAAACAAAGGTTTTGCCGAAGAATGACATTTGTTCAAACTTCTAAGGTCAGAAAATTTTATTTGTGATATCTCTATTATTTATACTTTCTTGCTAAACTTTTACAATGTTTTCTTTCCCAATCCTGGTCTTGTCTCTGCATCATTTTGTAGATTAAGAAAGAAAAGGAAATTTGTCAAACATATTAGAAAACTGAAGAGCTCTTAGAGTTGTACACCAGACTAAAGATTCCCAGAAATTATTTCCCAGAATAATCACTTTCATGTGACCACGTGGCTCCTTAAATCAGCTTTATTGAACCAGTTGAGGCAGGACTTCAATCCTTTCTCACTGATCAGAATTTTATTAATGTATCCTTCAACATACCGTAATATGCTTCCTATTTACATAGCACAACAATAGCAGAGCTATGTCTCTCAAATTTAAGGATGTTTATTTGTTCACACTAAAAGCACATCTCTCTGTTCTGTAACAAAAATAGGTAAAAATCAAGGGACACTCACTCATCTGTTATACTGTCAGTCTATTGTAACTTGAATATTGATTCAAGGGGAGCTGTGGCATTCCCTAGGTGAGCATGTCAAGCCTGCTGACAGAGAGCTCTGTGCTTAATTGAATATGATGCCTGTACTGGGAAGTGGTGAGGGATGTCATTGATGTATGTTTTGTCACCCACTATGTGTTCAGTAGAAGGTAATGATGTTCCTTCGTGTGCTGACCAAACTCTTTGTGCATGTCTTATGACTTCAGCATTTTTTCTTCTCTTAAAGTCTTGGGAGCAATGCATTTATCCATCCAAGAGATGATTATGCATTAAAAATATGAAGCATGAAATATCAGATGGGGAGAGTCATAAATGGTTTGACACATGAGTAATAATTTTAATTTGGTCACTAAGCTTGCAGTGTAGCTTCGCTCATCTGTAATATGGGAGTAATGATCATCCTTCCTGCCGTTAACTTACTTCTCAGCAGTGTTGTAAAGATTAATTTATGTTTCTAAATGGCTCTTCAAATGGAAAGTGCAATGTAAATGTTAGTTTGTAAAGCAAAGCCCTTGCTGGCAAGAACTTGCTCTGTCTCTGATTAACATTTAAAGTGCTGTATGAGAAATTCAATTTTGTTTAGCCAATATCAGAAATATATTTTTAGTCATTTTAAAGGGAAAATGAAATACAGTTCTCAGTACTTTAACACAAATAAAACAAAAAGGATTATCTCCATTAATTTAACAAATATACTATCTAGATCACCAACTTTGTCATTTATAGGTTCCCAGTGGGAAGAAAAAGCCCACTGGCTTTCAACCTAACAAATTGTGTTGTATTGCACCAGTAAGTTACACAAATTAGCCTGAAACCACTTCAACTTAATGTATGTAAAAATATTCCAAGGTAACATTTTGTACTCTGAGCCCTTAACTTTTCATTTGGTTCAGATACGCATTTAAATGATTGGTCACTAAGGTCTCTGCAATTTCCCATCTGCCAAAATTATAGTACAAAGATGCACATAAATATGAACAAGAACAGGAAAGGTGATTTTTCCATGTGTTGGAAACTGACTAAGATTTAACATTGTTAAGTTACAGACCGGAAGTTATAAGGCTGCAACATCCATTCTTCCTGTCCTCCAGCTCCTTCTCCACAGAGGATGGGTTTTAGTTATGACAGCTGCCGTCTTTGCTAGTTTTGTTAATATGCATGTTCCTCTTCTAGCTTTTCTTATACTTCTTTGTTGGTTCACTCTTCTTCAACCATTTTAAATAGATTCTTCTCCAATAAGTGAATTCTAACACTTTTAAATTGGACATAAATTGCATCCATACCAAGAGTTGATCTCCTTACAGGGCTCAACGGTCAAACTCAAAATCAAAATAAGTGAATTTCAGATCTTCCTCCACCTATTGATTTGGTGCCCACTTTGTCCTGGTAATTGATAGCACAGAGAGCCTATCACAACATCTTATTCAAACCATATTAAATGTGTTTGTAGCTTTCCATTCATTTGTGGACTACAATTAATTGAAACCTGAACTAAGCTTTAGAAGACACAGTAAGCAGAAGAGCTGTCCTGATCCCAGCAGCCTATAGTCTTTTGGAACAGAAACGATGATAATGAAATAGCAGAGTAAGAATTTGTCTTGTAAAGCAAGAACACCAACATCTTTATGTGAAATTAAGACTGTCATCTTATAAGTGTTTCCAAGGGAAGTAATGATAAAATTTAATTCCAAATCATAGGAAAACATGACAGAAAGAGATGAGGAAAAATAAGAGAAAATGGTTGAATTAGGAGCGAATTTCAAATAGACAAAATAATTTGCTCCTTCTTTTCCATTTCTAATCAATTTCCAAAATCATGGATCTCAAAACCAATTCCCAAAGTAGCACAATGTGCCCAATGATCTCAGATTTCATTGACACCTGCTTTGTGCAATTATATCACCTCTATGATGTATGAGCCACAAATATGAACATATTGTTCTATTTTTCCCTCTCAAAATTCTCCATGGCTTCTTTTTTCCTTTATTTCTACCTAAAAATGTTATTTTTACACTAAAAGACTATACATGTTGCAGTAGAACTTTTAGTAGTCTGCCATTCTGCTATCTTCTCCAGGTTTATTTGCTTGTTTGTTTTAACTTTCAAAAAAATACAAGGTTTTCTCCTGAGAATATTAGAAGAGAAAGAGGAGAGAAAATATCAAATGTATCATACTTATATTCTTTCCTTCTCTAAGTTAAAAGGGTGTAATTTATGTGCTTTAAATCTGAAAGGTATTGGTTCTAATTTGGTATAAGATTTCCAGCTTATTTTTTAAATATATAGGAAACATTCTTATGGCAACAAAATTCTTACCTTGATTTTAAAGTATTATTGCTTTCATAAACATGAGAAGAAAATTGAAACCTCATGAATACCACATAGATGTTCATCATTTGATGGATAGATAGTGAAAATTTAATACATATACACAATAGAATTCTACTAACCAATAAAATATAAAATTTACAATTTAATTGATAGAATTGAAAAAAGTTATACAGAATCTCATACTATACTTCAACTATGCTTTTATTTTCTTTTATAGATTCAACTAGAACTATTGGAGAAGCTAGGAATCTAGAAAAGTGACTTGCAAGTTGCCTAAGGAATGGAGAGCAGTAGAATATAATTTAGGTGAATGTAGAGAAAGAAATTCTGATAGTGGGAAAGTTAAGCAGAAATGGGGTTTGGGAAGACATGAAAAACAAAGTTTTCTTTAAAAAAAAAAAAAAGCCCTACACAAATTGTGGCCTGAGATAATATTGTTATTCCTTTGAGTTTTTGAAGAAGTTTCATATCTGCTTTCTTCAATCCTGTTATTGCTCTTTTAACATCCACCAATATCATTTAAACACATCAGATAATGATCTTCTCTAGCTTAAAACTCACCCTCTGCTCTCTATTGCACAAAGATTGAAAGTCTAATTCCATAAAAAGTTCCTGTATAAAACCCTATTTTGACATTACTACTTAGGCCAGTCATCCTGTACAATGTAACTAGTTCTTCTAAGGACATTCTGACCATTCCTGTAGTATACTTCCACACACCACATGAGAGATTTTAGCCTACTTTTTTTTTCTTCCTCAAATGCCTTTCCCATTATAAAACATGACTTGGTACTCAATTTCTTGCAAATATCTAGAAAAATCTTCTGAAAGATGCACTTCATAATCATATTATATAAGACCTCATGATTATTTTTAAATGTTATTACATTTATCTAATATGTGTGAGTGTGTGTGTATGTGTGTGTCTGTCTGTCTGTCTGTATGTATGTATGCTCATACATGTCAAAACATGTCAAAGTAGGAGTAGCAGGAGTCCACTCTCTTTCTACCTTATACACAACAGGGATCAATTTCAGGTCATCCAGTTTGATTGCAAACAGCATGACTCACTGAGCCATCTCACTCACCTGTTCCTGTCAATTTACTAACACTATGGCATCCAACATTGTTCTCTTCAACACTGCTTCAGTGTTGATAAAAACAAAACAACAGCATGTTCTCTTCATTATTACATTTCAG
>JADRCD010219361.1:0-12826 GCA_019843815.1 Montemys delectorum
GATGAAAGCTACAAGACATTCTGAGCAGGCAAGCAAGCAGGCAAGCAAAAACAGCTGAAATGACAAAACATTAGAACAAATCCCAGGAGTGAAAAAAAAGAGACAGTAATTCATATACTAATGGTTTTAATGTAAAATGTCATCAAAGGATTGAAAAGAGAGAGGAAGTGAGATGAGGGTGGGAAGAAGGAGAGAGGAATTTTGGGAATGTAAACCCACCATGACAGAAATGAAGAATCTTCATCCTTGGTGGGACACAGCTGAGAAAGAGTCAATAGTTCTCAAACTAGCAATATTCTCACTAAAATATGACTAGGGAAAAGAGTAAAAATACAGAGCTTAAGGTTCAGGAGCCATGAGAAGATTTTATTTTTATTTTTAACTTTTTAAAGCAAGTACAATTTATTCATTTATTTCTATTGGAAAAACATTTTTTATACAATATATTCTGATGACTATAATATATACATATTTAGAATATTTAGAGGAGACTATCAAAAGGTGCAGAACAAATATTCAAAGCAACAATGGTTGATAATTTTTAAAAACAAAGGGCATAGCAAACAGTAGATCCAGGATAATGCGAGACTACCCAGTGATATACCTACACACACACACATGCATACGAACACATAATATACGCATACATACATAAATACATACATACATATATACACATACATACACACATGCATACACACACACATATATATATACATACATGCACATACATATATGAACATGTATTATTTATCCTTTGGAATCTGTGTTATCCATGTAATATAATTTTCAGATCTGTCCATTTTCTGCATATTTCAAATTTCATTTTTCTTCTTGGCTAGGTGTGATTCCACTGTGTGTATGTAGCACATTTTTCTTACCTATCTATCTGCTGAAAGACAGCTGATACCACTTCCTTGCTATTGGGACTAGAGCAGAAGTCAACATTGATAAGCCAATGTCTCAGTGGTAGGATTAGAGTCCTTTGATTTATCATTTTTTGATTAGTCAATATTTCAAGAAGGAAAAATAAAAACCAGTGATATATAGCTGACTGAGCAGCATTATGGTCAGCCTGACAGAGTGGATTTTTGTAGCATCCTTCATCCAATAACCACACAGCGCACCGGGTGATACAGGAAGGATGACCAGACAGAAGCCATAAGCATGCCTTAACTCTCTAGAAACAACACCCCTCTGCTGGCTAGGTTTATGACAACTTAACACAAGCTAGCATTTGTTATCTACAAGGACAGGGCTTCAATTGAGGAATCGCCTCTAGAGGATCAGGTTGTAAGTCATTTTCGTAATTAGCAATGGATGTGGAGGGCCCAGTCTGTTGTGTATGTTTGGGGGGGGGGGTTACATTCCTGGGCTGGTGATCCTGGACTCTTTGAGAAAGTGGCAGAGCAAGCCATGGGAAGCAAGGCATAAGCAAAACCCATCCTCAGCCTCTTTATCAGCTCCTGCCTCTAGGTTGCTGCACAGCTTGATTGAGTTCCTGCCCTTATTGCTTTTGATGATGAACTGTTATATGGAGCTGTGAATGAGGTAAAGCCTCTTCTCTTCAAATTGCCTTTGGCTATGGTATTCCATCACAGCAATAGTAACCCTAACTAGGACAAAATCCGTGATATGGTCTCTGGCCAACACAGGCTTAAACTACAAATCGGTAACAAATAATAGTTGAAAATATCTCAATACTTAGATGTTAAACAAGACACTTCTAAAGATCACATCAATAAATTTAAAGAGAAATCGGAAGTTGACTGTATTTACTGAAAATTACAGTACAGCTTACCTCCATGTATGTGTGAGATGCAGTGAAAGACTTTCCTGGTGAGAAAATTTTAGTTTTAAATGCATTATAGAAAAAGGCTGAGGAGGTGGCTATGCTAATTAACCTTATGAATATTTCATAATGCATATGTGTATAAGAACCAAACTTTATATCTTTTAAAAAGTTATAGTTATAAAGCTTATAAACTTTGCATTTTTATGAAAGAAATGTTATAATAAGAAACTTTAATTCTGAAATGTCAGAATTTTTAAATTAACTAGTTAATTTACTTTACACCAGTAACACAGTTTGTGCTCCCTCTTCTCTGCCCATTCCCTTTCCTGCTTTCCCTCCCCACTCTTTCCCCACTTCTCTTCATTAATTGGCAGGCCTCCCGAGGATATCAACCCGCCTTAACATATCGGGTTTCAGTAAGACTAGGTGCATCTTCTCCTACTGAGGCTAGACCAGGCAGTTCAGTATTGGGAAAGGGTCCCAAAGGCAGGCAAAAAGAGTCAGAAACAGCCCCCATTCCCACTGTTATGAGTCTCACAGGGAGACCACACTATACAACTGTTACATATGGCAGAGGGCCTAGGTCAGTCCCATGCATGTTCTCTGACTGGTGGTTTAGTCTCTGTGAGCCACCATGGGTCCAGGTTAGTTGATTCTGTAGGTTTTTTTCTTGTGGTGTTCTTGATCCTTCTGGCTCCTATAATTCATCCTTTCTTCTTCCACAGGATCTACCTAATATTTGGCTGTGGGTTTCTACATTTGTTTATTCCTATTGTAGGCAGAAAATCGGAGCCCAGAGGACGTAGTTTATGGCTATTGAGCGTACTTTAAGGGAAGTTGGTGGGCATAGGGCATAGAGTGGTAAACTATGTATCTTAAAATGTATGTGTTTTTTTTCTTCTCATTAATTAATTAATTAATTAATTCACTTTACATCCCAGTCCACAGTCGCTGCCCTCTCCATCTTCTCCTCCTAGTCCAACCCTTACAAGCCCCTCCCCCGTTCTCAGAGAAGGGAAAGCCCCACAGGAGTACCAACCTGCTCTGGGGCATCAAGTCACAGCAGGACTAAGCGCAGCCTCTCCCACTGAGGCCAGACATGGCAGCATAGTTAGGAGAAAGGTAACCAAAGGAGGCAACAGAGTCAGAGACAGCCCCTGCTCCAATTGTTAGAGGACTCACTTGAAGACCAAGTTGAGCATCTGCTACAACTCTGTAGGAGGCCTAGGCAGCCTCTGCATGCTCTTTGGTTGCATGGCTCCAGGTTAATTGACTCTAGCTAAGTCTTTTTGTGATGTCCTTGACTTCTCTGGCTCCCTTAATCCTAGCCCCAGCCCCTCTTTCACTCTTTCACTCTTTCACAATTGAGCTCTGCCTAATCTTTGGCTGTGGGTCTTAGCATCTGTTTTCATCAGCTGCTGGATGAAGCCTCTCAGGAGACAGTTATTCTAGGCTCCTGTCTGAAAGACTAGCAGAGTATCATTGATAGTGTCTGGGGTTGGTTCTCTCCTATAAGATGGGTCCCAAGTTGAGCCAGTATTTGATTGGCCGTTCCCTCAATTTCTGCTCCATCTTGTAGGCAGGACAAATTTTTGGTTGAAGGTTTTATGGGGGGGTTAGTGTCCCCCACCCTCCACTGGAAGTCTCGCTTGGCTATAGGAAGTGGCTATTTCAGTCTCCATATCTCTGGCTGCTAGGAGTCTCAGCTAGAATCACCCCCCACGGACTCCTGGGAATCCCCCCATCACGGGTCTCCAGCTCGTTTCAGAGATGCATCCCCATCGATTTCTCTTCTCTCCCAGCCCTCTTCCCCCCACCTGGTCTTCCCCACATCTTATTCCCACCTCCCATTCCCCTCCCCACCCCCTCCCACCCAGATCACTCCCTCCATCCAGGTATAATGTCTATTTTATTTCCCCTTCTGAGTGAGATTCAAGCCTCCTCCCTTGGATCCTCCTTGTTCTTAGCTTTCTTGGGTCTGTGGATTGTAGCATGGTTATGTGCTTTATAGCTAATATCTACTTATAAGTGAGGACATCCCATGAGGGTCTTCCCTGGTATGGGTTATCTCAATCAGGATGATATCTCTAGCTCCATCCGTTTGCCTGCAAATTTCATGAGTCTCAACAGAGGAACTTCTAATGGCTGAGAAGCACTTTGAGAAATGTTCCATGTCCTTAGTCATCAGGAAAATGAAAATCAAAAAGACCCTGAGGTTCCATCTTACACCCCTCAAAATGGCTAAGGTCAAAAACTCAAGCGATGGCACATGCTGGTGATATGGAGCTATGGGAACACTTCTCCATTGCTGCTGAGAGTACAAGCTTTTAAAAACACTTTGGAAATCAACTTGATAGTTCTCATAAAATTAGGAGTTGCTGTACCTCAAGACCCAGCTGTGCCACTCCTGTGCATATACCCAAAAGATGCTCCACCATCCCACAAGGACCCTTGCTCAACTGTGTTCATAGCAGTTTTATTCATAATAGTTAGAAACTGGAAATGACCTAGATGTCCCACAACTGAAGAATAGGTAAATGCCGTACATTTACACAATGGAATAATACCCAGCTATTAAAAACAAGGACATCGTGAAAAACTTATGCTTTTTAACTTGTCAAATACACTGCAATAAAATGTATAAAAATAAATAATAATATAAAAAAGAAGAAACATCTAAAAATCAATAGCCTATACCTTAAAGTATTAGTGAAAAGGAACTTTAGAAAATTAAAGATAATATTATTTTATGTTCTGTGAAACTGTTAACACAGACATTATACAAGATAAAAGACAAAGCTGTATCATAGGTCTAAAATTTTTTTCAAAGAGCTTGGGGAAGAAGACCTTCTTGGAGCTAATATGCATTATTCGTGAGGGTGCAGAGCTCAGGGTTTGGGGGGACCAGGCTTGGCACTCACACACAAATTCCAGCTGTTTTCCTACATCCCAGAAAGGGACCACCAAAACTTATAGCTGAAAACCAGAGAATGTTTAGCTATAATTCTAACCAAATTCATATAAAACCCATACATGAAAAGATACAAAAGTCTAATAAAATAAATTGAAAAAGATATAAACAGAAGGTGAGAAATTAAATGTTAAAAGATGGGAAGACAGACTGTCAGGTGGACATCTGCCCTGCTCACCTTGACCTATGCATGAAAAATGCCTACCCCTTCACTACATGCACCTCTTTCTCTTTTTTCAACATAGATAGTACCTTGATATGTAGCTCATGGTGGCCCAGTACTACCCAAGGGCTCTAGTGATCCAGGAACTGTGCAATCCACCTTCTTCAGACTGAGTGCTGATTATAGACTTGTGTCACTATGCCTGGCTTA
Source organism: Montemys delectorum (assembly GCA_019843815.1). Lineage (NCBI taxonomy): Eukaryota > Metazoa > Chordata > Mammalia > Rodentia > Muridae > Montemys > Montemys delectorum. Next base: position 5,140 of record JADRCD010219361.1, read on the forward strand.
TATTCAACAGTTTTAATCTACTAGCTGACTGTTTTGTAGGAATTAACCAACCTAAACTTTGCATAGAAAGAAAGACTTGAAGTAACCAACATAATAACAAAGAGGAACAAAACTGAATGCTACACTTCTTGAAGCTACTGCAACCTGACTGGTGAGAGAACAACCCCCACACAGCTGACCAGGCTTGATGGAGGAGCAAAGTCATACAGTAGAGGAAGGATGCTTTATCTCAGTAAATGATGCAGAATCAACTGCACATGCATTTACTGTTGGTGGAATGCCCATGCTCCCCTGGAATGCTCCACATCCATGCACACATGGATAGTACTAACTGGGTATGGTGGGTTATGAAACAAACAATCTGATGTGAAGTTGAGGAGGAATTCTGTGGAAGTTATGAGGGGAGAAGGGGCGGATAGAGATGAAAGTGATCACATTTTGTTGTGCATATGTATTAATTTCTCAGAAACAAGAAAAATTAAGAAGAAATATAGACACAGATTTGACATTTTTCACAAAATGATTCATAGACCCAAATGTAAAATCAAAGACTACAAAGCTGGAGGGTAATATAGAGATGATCTAAGTGATTCTAAATGAGGTGATGGATGTTCAGCACAAAATTAAAAAATAGGATTAAGAGGAAAGATTGACAATCAAACCCTACTAAAACCAAAATCTTTAGGTTAGGCAGCACAAACCTGGCAATCTGAATGTGAGACCTGGATCTGAGCCCACAAGGTTGCCCTCTGAACTCCACATGAGTACGGTGGCATATGGATTCCCTCCCTACACATCATGAATATACACACATCTACATAGGAATAATAATTAAACATTAAAATCACCATAAAAAGAAAACATCAGCCCCAGACTAGAAGAAAATATTTGTGGAAGTCATATCTGATAAAGCATGTATCCAAAACACACAAAGAACTCTTAGCATTCAACAATAAGAACAAAAACAACCCAATAAAAAGAAAGTGGGCAAAGTATCTGAAAGGACATTTTACATAAGAAGATGTGAACCTGGAAGCCAACCACAGGAATGGATGCTGAGATCTTTTGCAGACCCAAAGTATGCATTTAAACCACGAACTGCTGCTACACACATCAGCATGTCTAAACTGTAGAGTGACAGCACTGTGGGCACTGAGCACTGGACTAACAGCAGCCCTGGGGCACTGATGGTGCAATCCCAAAGTGGTCCAGCTATTCTAGAAGACAGTTTCACAGTTGCTCAGGAAGCACATGTCCATGCCATGATGCTTTTAAGTATGTAATAAACAAATTTAAAAACCTCATATGCACAAAACAAAGTTGTCCATATGTACTTTCACAATTTGTTTTTAAGGTTGTACATAGCCAACAAGAATCAAGCTGGCTATAAACATCTGTTAATAGCCAGACTCCAACTTGATTCTTCTGTGTCAAGAACTAAAACAAACCAAGATGTCCTTCAGTAGTGAACAATTAAATGTTGTATGTTATTATAGAATAATTATTTATCACTAAAAATAAATGAGTTGGCAAGCCATTTATGTGAATATTTCTAAGTGAAAGAAATCATTCTTAAAGGTTTCCTGTGGTGTGATTTTAGCTACAGGATATTCTGGTAAGGGTGAAATTAGACAGTTAAAACCATTGGTTGAGAGCTGGGAACACAAATCAGTGGTTAAAAATGCGTATGCTCTTGCAGAGGGCACAAATTCAATACCTAGTACCCATATTGGGCAGCTCAAAACCTCCTGAAATGACACCTGCTTCTGGTTTCTATGGATGTCTGTCTATGTATTTGCATTAACCAAACCAAACACATTAAAAGGGGAAATTGGGTGACTAGGGTTTAGAGAAAGAAAGGGTTGCAAAACACAGGCAAATTTTGAGGGGGACAAATAGTCCTGCATAATACTGTCAAGGTGAACACATGACTTCACACATTGGTCAATGCCAGCAAAACATAACTGCAGAGTGGACCATAATGTCTGAGAAATGAAAATAGATATGTTTGTTATCTGGGGAACCTTCATTCATCAGAGATGAATGAAGATGGAAGAGGGTCTAATTTTATTTTAACACACGAAAAAATACTAGATAAGGTATAGAGAGTGTGCAGGGTGATGGCCAATCAGTTATGGAAACAAATCATACATATAAAACTGAAGGTAAGACTACTCTAAAAGGTACCCAATCTCAACTTGGGAAGGCATAGGCCAATGATTCTGATGGTATTGTCTATATAGTGAAATATATACATACTAATATGGATATTAGCATATATGATAAGCACACATATATTGATCTGAAAGATTGAGTAAATGGATGGGAGATGGTGGTAGCCAGGAGTTTTGTTATAAAAATGGGACTCACAGACACACTGTGGAGGAAGCTGCAGCAACCCTCGTAGGAGTAGAAAGCATTAGTGTGAGCTATACTTAGCTATAGTAGCATTTGCAAATACATACACACCAGATATATATATATTCTTCTTCTTCTGCCAAGTGACAGGCTGTAGAAGTAACAGTACTTCAGGAGCAATGAACTCAACCTGAATCCCAAAGTTTGACTTTGGATCCAAATCTCTGATTGAAGGAATCTGAGATCCTAGAGAAAAGACTGGATCTAGAATTGTGGCATGGAACCTCTGGTAGCATCAAAATGAAAAACCAAACCAAACCAAACCAAACAACAACAGAAAACCAAAACCTCCCAGGAACCAGAAGTAAAGAAACTGCATTGCTGGGAGCATTTTGAAAGAACTCAGAACCCCTCATAAAGAGCCTCTTATGACTGGGCCAGGAGGATGAAGTACCAAAATTATACAAGGTAACCTAGGATTATAACTCAAGCTGTAAATACCCAGTGTCTACATTCATATAGGCAAAGATTTGAACAAATAAGTAAAGTGGGGTAGAAGGATACTTGCCTTTGCAGAAGAAATCCAAATAACTTACGAGAATGCTCTCTGCTCTTAAGGTAGAGAGCTATAACTCCTCACCCTTGAGGCTGGCATGTGCAGAGTGATTTCCATGTGAAGGGGATACCAGCAACTTCCAGGGAAGAACTGAACAGACCTTGCCTAAGCCAGGGCACAAACCTCAAAGACAATAGCAGTACTGTGTTGATATAAGAGTACATCCCCTTAAAATGGTCAACCTCTGTGCTCTTCTACCCTAAAACACTGCCAAGAGTCTACAAATGAGACAATTCCCAAAAGATGCTGAATGGAGGAAGATTCTGACCAGGACTTCTCCAAGGCATGGAAAGACATGCTCACATCCAAGGCCACATAAGGAGAAGAGATGAGTGAGAGAATGTGGTTTCCTGAATGGCCACATGAAATGAAACAGACATTAATAAGAACCAGGAGATGTGACCAAGTATACCCGAGTTAATTAGAAGACACTAACTTTGTTACCCATGGCCACAGCTGGACCACATCAGGCTGAGTTATTAATAAGTGGAGCTAGGGAGAGTTCATGGGATGCACACATGAATTTCTATTTTGACCAAATCTAAACTGTTTTAGAAATTAAGTTTTAAAAGAATGCTAGAAGCCAGGATTTGTTAAAAGTATGTTTTTATCTGAAAAGTGGGGAAAGAACATCAATATTTTATCATAATGAGGTGGTTAGACATAAGGTTTAAGTAAAATCTTTAAAAACCACTGGTAGAAATCCAAAATATAAGCTGTTGTAAGGTTAAAATTAGGGAGGGGTGGTTGAGGTGATGTGATGCATTTTATTTGTGTCTTAAAGCATAATAATAAAACAAAACAAACACAACAGCAGCAGCAACATCACACATCAGAGATGTGTGTCCACAGGTAAAATGTGGAGGAGCATCAAGAAGTTTCTCACATTCTTTTCTTCCCACTCACTTAGACTTCCATCCATTGTGAACACCATGAAGGGCATTATGAAGTGTCAATCACTTACCTCCCTGAGTTTCCCATTTCTTTATTCTCAAAACGGGACTTTGCATTAGAGATGGTTGCTGAAGTCATTTCTGACACTATCTACTACTCTTTGAGGCACAGGTAACTATCTTTCTAAGATAATATGACTTGTTTTGGTATGTTCAAGCTTTTCAAAAATTGAACTTCAGTGATTATACTTTGACATTCTTAAAACACTTCCCAAATCTCAAATATTGAACTTCTGTGGGCTTTGATGATCATTCCTGCCCTCAAGTAACAGTGGCCATGGAGTGGACAGCGCTAAAGCACAGTTGTCATGCGTATAGAAAAGTTAGCATTGTTCAACCAAACAAATGATCAATGTATTATCTTACCTGCAGACTTCATTATTTCAGTTTTCTTTCTAGAAGAATCGTTTTCCACAGATATAATGAAATCTGCAGGTAAGTGGACAGAACTAGTAATTATTACAATGAAGGTAATTCAAGACCTCATAGGACAAACACTATATTGTCTCTCTTATTTGTGGATTCTAGCTCTAAGTTTTAGATATGGGTATCCAACCTTGAGTAACTGCAGAAGCCAGGGGAAAGAAAAGGGACCATGGTGTGGAGGAGCTCTAGAGTGGGGAGAATAGGATTGAGATGGTATAAAGGGGAAGTAGGAAAAATGTAGGGGCTCCTAACTGGGAAAGAGGAGGGAGGGAATAGTGAGAAGAGAGAGGGAGACATTAATAACATTAAGTATGTTTCAAAAGCAACAGGGGAGCATCATCTCATGCTTACTTGAAAATACACATATAATATTAACTTGCTATCAGGCATATGCATTTGTGAGGTTATATATGTTATTTAATCTTTAGTCAGAACTCATTTGTGTATTTGAACACGTTACTCAGACACTGTTCATCTCTTCCTGTACAGTCAGCTACCATACAATGACATAGACCGTAGTCTCACAAGTTTATGATGGATTTATGATGAAAATCCCCCATTTCCACTGACATTGCAGCCACACGTAACAGTCAGCTTTACTTGTCAATTTGACATACTTGGAATAACTGGCCTTAGGTAAGTCTGTGGGACATTGTTTTGACTTGTTATGGCAGGGGCCAGCCGACTATGGGACGTGCCACCCTTGGGCAAGTGGTTCTGGGTAATATAAGAAATCAAACTGAGCAAGCCAATGGGAGCAAGCCAGTAAGCAGAATTCCTCCACGGCCTCTGCTTCAGTTCTTCCCTCAGGTCCCTGTCTGAGCCCCTGCCTTGCCTGGCCATCTGATGGACTATAAAATATAAGACAAATAAACACTTTCCTCCCCTACATTTTCATGACGTTTATCACAGCAGCAAAAAAGTAACAAGAACCACGTCTTAGGTCACAATAGGACACTTTAGTCTTGTGTTTGTGGTAACAATGGTTGTATTATTCAGGATCCTCTAGAGGGACAAAATCATTGAAGCAGATACATACAACAAATTGGCTTTATTATATTGGCTTACGTGATATGCTTTGGATATCTAGGTAATGACTGTCTTCACAATGAACAGGCTGAGAACCTCATGACTTCACTGTATCCATGGCTGGGAACTCTGAAATTCCAATCTTGTGCTGAAGGACTGAAAGATTCCAGAAAGCTGCAGTCTTTCAGTCCACGTTAAAAAGCTGAAGAAACTGAACTCCATTGTCAGCAAAAGCAGGTCAGCAAAAGCAGAAGCAGGTACCAAAAAAAAAATCAAGATGTACTTGTAGGCATACATTTTTCTCAACCTACTTTAATAAGGGTTCAACCTCTTCTCTAGCCCACCACCCACCAGGGGTAGTAGAAAAAGACATGTTTATAGATAGTTCTTTGGGACAATTGCAATCTTTGTTGTTCTCAGTCCAGTCTGCTAGCAAAGAACCAAACAGAAATCAGCAGCTGCAGACCAGTCCACTTGGCAGATACCACCCATGAATAAGCAGCTGCAGTCCAGTCCACTTGACAGGCAACACAGGAATCAGTAACTGCAGTTCAATCCAGGAGAAACCAACTGGCCCGGGTCTGCGGAAGTGGCAAGAAGCTGCAGGAACCTCATGAGAAGTTCTGTGAAGTAGGTTTCTTTCTATCTAGACACCACCAGCAAAGCTCATCTAAGCAATGTAAAGGGAACCGATACACACATGGCCTCAGCACCAGCAAAGGGCAGAGAGACTGAGCGAAGCAAAGCAAAGCAATGCTCAAGCTCTCACTATCTGTGGGGCCATATTTAGATTCCTTCTAAACATCACACGTTCTTTCCTGTGTCTGCTTTAGCAAAACATCCTTTCACCTGTGTATCCCAGCAGAACATTATTTGACATAACTGACTTTCCAAAGAAACCACAAGTTTCCACTGAATGCACTTTTGCCATCAGGGAGGTAAGGTGAGCAGGCAAAATTAGTCCTGCTTCTCCCTCAGACATCGTTCCATCTGGGCCGCACGTGCCATACGAAAGTGCTGCCCATTCTAGAGGAGCATCTCCTCCTTTCCTGTGCTGGTTAGTTTTCTAAGAAATGACCTTATAGACCTATCCAGAGATTGTCTTTAATTTGATCCCAGATCTAATCCACTTGACAACTGTCTTAGTTACTTTTCTATTACAATAATAAGAGACTATGGCCAAGCAAACTTATAGAAGAAAGAATTTTTTTTTTTTTTGGAACTTACAGTTTCAGAGGGTTAGAGTCCATGACCATCATGGCAGGAAGCATGGCAGCAGGTAGTCAGGCATTGTGCTGGAACAGTAGCTGAAAGTTTGTATTCAGACACAACTGCAAGACAGAGACACTAGGTGCGGTGCAAGTCTTTGGAAACCTCAAAATTCACCTCTAATTGATATGTCTTTAACAAGGCCACACATTCAAATGCTTCCAAAACAGTTCTGTCAACTGGGGACTAAAAGTTTAAACATATGAACCAATGGGGGCCATTGTCATCCAAACCACAGAGCAACTAAGACCACCACACTGGTTAAACAAACCACAGTAGGTAAACCTACTATGTTATATTGGATGTACTCATAATCATTGCTGGTTTTTTACTTAAATGATTTGAACAGTCTAATTTCACACAGATACCTATGCACAGATGTTAATGGAAGCATTATACACAGAAGGAACCAAAATGTCCTTTACTTGGGGACTAGATATACAAACTGTGATGAAATCAGGCAAGAAAGTATTCATCACACTTAAGAAGGGCTGGAGTGATGACTCAGCAGTTAAAGGCTAGGCTCACAACCAAAATATAAGAGGTGAGATACCAACCCAGGATTTTTAAGTTAAAGAATATAAGTTTTGCATGCACACATTCAAGTGAGCACCATTTTCTCTCCCTGTACTATGTCATCTCCATAACACATGCAGCTACTGTTCAATCTCCCTAGTTCACACTGGAACTTCCTGGTTCCTTTTTTCACTTACAGGAGGGAAACCAAGGCTGAGGGAAGTTAAGTAACTTGTTCAAGGTGCTTCGTATGATGTCAGACATCGTCCTTGCTCAAGAAGTCTGTTTTCACTGATAATCTTTTTGAAGTAAACTGATTGTTAGATAACGTACACAGATACAAAATGTGTTTTAAACACTCTCTCACTATGTCAGAGGGTATCATATAAGGTATCATTTATTTCTTAATGATTCATTTTTAATATTTTATGCTCTTTTACTGTGCTCAACTCCCAAAGAATATTTTGTGTGTTTTGAAGCAATTAAGTATTCAACGTTAGATATAGGATCCTCAGTTATG
>JADRCD010219363.1:0-17767 GCA_019843815.1 Montemys delectorum
GGAGACCTCCTACATTTTATGCTTACATCTTGAATAGGTACATTTTGATGGAGTGAGATTGAAGACGGGTGGGGGGCACTAGTACTCTGAGCACTGGATATAAATGTATAAAAGGCTTAGGTGAGCAGATATCACACCCTGAGACAGAAGCTAGGAATATCATGTAAATCAAAGGACAGGCTTTATAGAGAAGTATAAAGTAGCTAGGAATATCATGTAAATCAAAGGACAGGCTTTATAGAGAAGTATAAAGTAATGAACTGATACCCAATTTTGTTTCCAATGGTTTGTCTAGATATATGTCATAAACACAAAGCAAAACCACAACAAAAAACAGTCAAGTTGTGGTGCTATGGAATTTATCTAGCACTCAAGTAAAGAGTAAAGAATGAAGGTATATTCACAGGAAACAAAATGTATACAAAACCATTATAGCATGAGGTATAGGAACAGCTCACCATGTTAACTTTCAAATGCAGACTCGTGTGAACTTTTCCAATTTTCTTGCAGAATATAATAGTCTTCATTTTTACGTTTTTTGAGCATCATGAGCAAGGAAAACAATAGGAGCTACCAGAAAGGGCATGCTCGCTCAGTGCACTTTGTTTGTTCACTTGTAGAACCTCCATACTAATAAATAAGTTGTATATGGCAGATACCTGCTTTTATCTGTAGGTTAAAGTCCTAACAAAATAGAGCTTTTCTCTTTGGGTAGTTTGCATGAAGGAGGCAAATGTGTGAATAGACAGTGGTGTGTGTGAGACAGTCTGATGGGGCAGAGCCAAGTCTGATGGCTCCTTCAGAGCTGTGTGAAGTAGTGTAGACCCATAAGTTCAAGCCAATATAAAAACCACATTGAAGAATAGCAGCCTGAGAATTGGTGTCTTTCCTCATAAGTCACTGCATATTGTTTTCACAGCTGACTTACAGCATGAGAGCCTAAAGGCAGATATAGAAAGGGAAAGAAGTAGCAAACAGTGAGCATGCTTGTGATAGTCACCTCGTTGCTTCTTGCTGATAAAACTCAGAAGGAGTGCACATGGACACATCTAAGTAAACGTGTAAAATGCAAAGGCAACAGTGTAGAATCTTCTCCCAATTCAAAGAGTTCAGTATTTAATAACCAATGCCATCAAGTAAACTATTAATAAAATATCAAGAAGTAGGTGAGTGGGGTGAGATAACATTGTTTTCTCTACATTACAAACATTGAATTGGAGTTAATTTTCAATGATTTCTAGTTTGGTCAGCTATATTATAATTCAAATCACTTGTCCACGTCTTTGCCAAAATATACTTCAGAGTTTTCTTTGTGAAATAAGAGGATATCATGTAGAAATACCAAATCTAGACTGAATTTTAGAAAACATATAACTTTATTTTTCATAATGAATTATGACATATGATTCAAAAAGTGTCCAAGTCAATTAAAAAGAGTGTTAAAGATGTGTATGAAGGTTTGTGCTTTAGGGAATGGGGCTAAGGAATGGTTATAAGGACTGCTTAGGATTTTGGATTTATAGAAGGGACTACTGGATTTATTATTAATTTTTCGTTATGTTTTGTCATCAACAGTATAACACACATTGATCATGAGCTCAGCCAGATCTGAACCTGAGAGGAAATGTCTCTTTGCCTTTGAAGAGACTGTTGATATGGGAAAAGAAGATATCTGAAATAGAAAGTCCATATTTCCATTCTACCCCTCCCTAGCTGTGTGTGCCATGCCATGACACATAATGACTCAGAAATCCCAGAACCTCAGAAAACTTTACATAAAGTTGCTATAATGTTTAAGTGAGATAAAGTGTACCAGCATTTGAACAAAGAGTAAAATTTTATATAAATTTCAGGTGTTTATTTCTGTGAGTGTAATTTTAGAGAACATTATTAAACCATATTTAAGACCAGAACAAATCTAAGTAAAAAAGAAAGAAGAAAAAGAGGAGGAGAGGAGGAGCAGGAGCAAGAAGAGGAGGATTGGGGGAGTAGCAAAAGTAAGGAAGAAGAAGAAGGAGGAGGAGGAGGAGAAGGAGAAGGAGAAGGAGAAGGAGAAGGAGAAGGAGAAGGAGAAGAAGATGAAGAAGAAGAAGAGGAAGAGGAAGAGGAAGAGGAAGAGGAAGAGGAAGAAGAATACAGTCCTGACTCTTGAAACAAACAAAAATTTACATGTTTTCAAATAGTACTAAAATATATAATCATTAAAGAATACGTATTTTTTTATGTTCATGCTTACAATCCCCACATCACTTCTCTGTCTCTTCTTGATTTGGGTGAAGCATTCCATCCTCTTCTTAAAGGGCAAAGACGAGCAATAGTGTACTTGGAAGCGTGATGCAGAGAATCTTAGAAGCCCTTTCTTATGGCATAGATTACCATTAGGAAGGAGGGGAGTTAAAAGTAACAGTAATTACTTCTTGAGGTCTGGGGCAAGACTATTTCAGAAAGAAATAGATTTCTTTTTTATTAAATTTTCTCTCATCATGAAAAATAATAGGTATCTTTATGAGGTTTTCATACATATGTCATGGTACCTTGTTTTTATATACACTCTCACCTGTGGCTACCTCTTTTTCCACAAATAGTTTGCCTTTCACACACACACACACACACACACACACACACACACACACACAAACACACACACATAATGAGAGAGAGAGACTATATTCCTATTCAACTCTGATGCCTTATTGTGTGCACATATGCATACATGCATTTTTATGTGTGTATATCACATATCACAGAGAATACAATGTGTCTCTTCAAGAATCTGCCTAATTTTGATTAAAATGATGATCTTCATCAAAGTTAGGAATAAATGGCATAGCATTTTCTTTGTGGCTGATTAAAACTTCATTGTTTTGTATACTACATTAAGATAAAAAACACTTTCTCCAATGTTTTTATCAGTCTAGCTTATATCAAAAAAATGCATAACAATGATACCAACAATACGTGTACTTAATATTTACTCTGTACCATTGTGATATCCTGCATCTTTTATATATTAACGCATAGTGCCCATACAGTCCGGTTCAGAAATAGTGCCTGAGTTTTTTAATCCTACTGTTACCTTCAGTTAACAACATTATAAAAAGTTAGAAACACTTTCTCTACAGACACTCACCATCTCATCTTCTTAGCAAAGCTACTACCTAGGAGAAAGATGACATTGTAGTTGTTTCTAGCACAGCTCAGTGGATTTAGCAGCAAGTAATGCTGTATAATAAACATCTGTGAATTAGATAAAAGACAAATTGTCTCCTAGGTAATATACAAATTAATATTGGGAATTGGAGAAAACAAGCCAGGATTGAACCAAGAGTCTCATACATACATGGCAAGTAGTCAACCACAGAGCTGCATCTTCAATCCAAATGTGCCTGTGGTTCAATCCAAATCCACCTAAAGGGAAAGAAGTCAACAAAATCACACTTATCCCTGGTACAGAAGACCTTTTGTAACAACACTATTCATGTTGTTAGTAGAATCAATCACAATGAAAGAAACATCTGTTTTCCAAAATTTGCACTTATTTGTGGCATAGGAAATAGGGAGAATATAACTGGAGCCAGAAGAAGCACAGGCAGGATGGTTCAATACTGCATGTGTGCATTTGAGTAGCTGCAAATGTAAACATAGCACTCTGCAATGAGAATGAGACATCAGTTCAAACATAGAGCAGATACAGGTTTAAAGCTGTAGGGAACAGTGAAGACTTCAACCACTACAGGGGTCGGGGGGTCAGGGGGAGGGATTTCAAATGACCAGGTGATTCATCAGTATTTTAATTGAGCAAGAAACAAACAAGAATGCTTGCCTGTTTTATTTTGTTCTTAACTTAATACCCAAGTTTCACTGCCCATGATAAATTGCCATCATATTATGGAGTATTTCATCAAATCTTCAAGGCGTTCTATCATATTTTGTCCTCATTAGTTGCTAGGGAAAAGAGTTTTCTAAGCAGTAGTAATTAACCAAGATTATGGGTACTATTTCCAGAGGCCCAAAATGGGCAGAGCCAGTTTAAAACTGATCACTAAACTAGCACATACTTCTTTATATTCTAAGCACAGCATAGAAAGGGAGTATATTATGCCTAATTTTGAAGTGCATTTAATGTCTAAAGAATGTATAGACTAGAGCAGTAACACCCAACTTTATTAGAATTACAACTTGTAAAAGGAATTACAAATTCTTGCTAGCCCATATAAAAGACACACTATCCAGGTAGTTAGTTTATTTACAAACTGTAAGCTTAAATTAGGGAGATTTCAGAGTTGTTTTAACTTATATCTCAGCCATATGTCCCTTGTTACTTGCTCTTCTCCATGAACCACATGGTCATGGTCCATCTCCTCTCATGGTAACTTCTTCCTCCTTTGGTCTACTCTCTTCTCTCTCTACCTGGTACTCTTCACCCGCCCCGCCCCCCAAAGCAGGTAAATGAAAATCTGCCTACCTTTATCCACTGCTCAGTCATAGTCTTTAGCCTTTTATTGACCAATTAACTTGTCAAGGTTACATAGCATCATTTGTGAGGTTGAAGATCTTCTCATCAGAGGGCAGCCAAATCTTGGGGGCCAGTATTTAGCATCTGAATATATAGCAGCACCAGACCAACCTCCCACAAGACAGTCAGTTCATTTTTTATTCCATACTGTTATGTTAACATTAGAAAGAAAGGGATGCAAACAGTATGTGAATTGAACTATCCAAATTGGAAAAGAGAATGAAAATGATTTGAAATAGTAATTATAATGCTCTCTCTAGTCACTAATGACTATCTGAATAAATGACTACATAAACCCAGTTATTTATTTCATTAAATATCTACTTCATAAAACTAAATGCAGGTCAAGCACATTATTGCTGTAGGGTAAAAACGAGATGAAATGTTAAGCTCCTTAGAGAATAGGAAGCTGTGGAGCCAGATTTTCATACTTAACAACTCAATATGACCATTTCTATAGACTAAGTAGCTGGCTGAAGTTGTGTAATCATTTAAAAGGTTCCCAAGTTTCCTTCCTGGCTCCCTCCTCACCTCTCAAATGTTAAAAACACATTTCCTGACCTAGCTGTGATGTGTGCCAGCTCCCTTTCACTGAAGAGTAGCAATGAGAACTTTGACACAATGGCTATCAACAATTCCCCTTGGACCGCCACTGTTTGGAGCTCGTAACTCTAGGAGGAAGCATCTTGTTGGTCCACTGCCTCTGTGGTTGATTCTATATCATTTTCCAGCAACAGGCTCTTTGTGGGAATTTAAAAGGCTCTGAATAAGCCATGCAATTCGTCTTTACTTTTGGTGAAACTTAGTTTTGAAACAAAAAATTATTTACTAAGATCATCGATCACAAAGCCATCAAATAATTAACTGGAAACAGAATTTTGCTTCCAATGAAATACTCTCATCTGAAAGTATGATTCTTAATGGAATCTTAGAAATGAAGTATATTTACTAGGAAAAAATAGGATTAAAGTAATGTTAGCAATGAAAAGAAATGAATAATTTTAACTTTTCACCTTATTTACCAAAATTAGTATTCACTTTTTGTAGTATTCAATAAGTACTTGATATTAGCCTTCATAGTAGTGACTGAACATCTGTATAAACATTTATGAAAACAGAGAAAATGATATATAATATATCATATATTTTATATATATTTATGTTTTCTAGAACCTTGTTGTAATTATATATACATATTTATAAAATTCAAAAATAAAATATTTAGAGCAGACAATCACTCTTAGACATTGCTTGAAAAAAATAAGACTAGGTCAAAAAAGAATTTCATGAAGAAAGTTCTGCCCTTTTGTTCACTAGTGAAGTCTGAAATAGCATCATCTGTGAAAGATGCTATAAAACAAGTTATTGAGGAATGAAGGAGTTCATGATAAATGACTGGTATCATTCATAGTGTAACCCCCTATGGAATTAACAACATATAAATGTTCAAGTGCCCTACTACAAAGAAGTCACCCTCAGATAGGATTTGAAGAATGTAAATGATATAGAACCTTTTGTCCCAGCGGAGAAGTTATTACTATTTTAAAAAAAATCTATCTACTAGGGAAGGTACATTAAAAAACAAAAGTTTTTGTTTTTTATATGTATATATTGTATATGTATATATATGCTGGCTGGTATAGTGAGTCAAACATATAATTCTTATCGAGTCCAGGAAACTACAGATATATGTATAACTCATAGTGAAAGACCAGCAAAAATACTGTATTTTAAACTACATTAAAACAGACACATAGCTTTTATATTCTCCACTATCAGTACTGCTATAATAGTATGAAATGCTAATCATAGCTGTTGTATTCTAATGCCATAATGTATCTTGTTAATGTATAATGTATGATGTTAATTTTGTAGCTACATTTATGCTATATAATGCATAAAATGTTATAGAAAAATGTGCAATATGACAAGGATGAAAGGAATTGTACTAAAACTGAATACAAAATTAAAGGTAAATAGAAAATTATTTCAACTTTCCTCTCATATTATGTCCTGACCAGTTTCCTCTCCTTCCTTCCCTGCTAGTCTGTCTCCCCATACCTCTTCCGAATCCACCCCTCCTTGACTTTCCCTCAGAAAAGGGAGATAAACCAAATATGGGAGATCAAGTTGCAATAATGCTAGGTATCTCCCCTCATCTTAAGGCTGGTTTAGGAGGAAGAGTCCCTCCCTCACAAAAAAAATCAGGCATAAGAGTCAGAGGCAGCCCCCACTCCCACTGTTAGGAGTCTCTAAAGAAGACTAAGCTATACAACAGTAACTTACATTCAGAGGACCTAGGTCAGATCCGTGTAGGCTCCCTGTTGTTGGTTCAGTCTCTGTGAACCCCAGGTCAGTTGATCCTGTGCAGTTTCTTGTCGAGTTCTTCACATTTCTGACTTCTACAATTCTTCTGCTTTCATGGGTTGTTGGATGAAGTCTCTCTGGTAAAGACTGTGCTAGGCTCATGTCTATGAGTATAACAGGATCATCATTAAAAATCATTTCATTGACTTATTTTTTTTCCCAATAATGTTTGATTCTATCTTAGGTGTCTAAGCTATCTACCCTCTGGTTCCTAGCCCTCTAGACAGTTTCAGGAATGGGCTCCCTCTCCTGGCAAAGTCTCAAGCTGGAGCAGTCATATTTTGGCCACTTCTACAATTTCTGTTCCTTGTTACCCCAGTGTATCTGATAGGCAGGGCAAATTATACGACAAAGGTTTTGTGGCTGGGTTGGTGTCCAAATCCCTCTACCGGAGATGGTCAGTTCAGGTTCCATATCCCCCATCACTAGAAGTCTTAGCTATGGGTACTATTAGATTCATGGGAATTTCTATTACACTAGGTTTCTAGCTCATCCCCCAAATATCCCCTAATTGCAGTTTTCTCTCTCAGTACTCTCTCCCTCCATCATCCCCACACCTGATCCCTCCTGTTCTTGTCCTCATCTGTCCCAAGTCCACCCATGATATCTATTGTATGTCCAACTCTCAAGGAGATTCTTACACTGCCACTCAAGCTCTTATTGTACCTAACCTCTCTGGGTCTATGGATTGGAGCCTGATTATCCTTTACAGATAATAACCACTTATAAATGCACACATACCATGTTTGTCTTTGTATATCAGTGTCTGTTCACTCAGGGTGAATTTTTTCCTAGTTCCATCCATTTGCCTGAAATTTTCATGATGTTATTTTTATAACAGCTGAGTAATACTCTGTTGTGTAAATGTACCACATTTTCTTTAACCATTCTTCAGTTGAGGGACACCTAGGTTGTTTCCAGTTTCTATTACAAATAAAGCTGCTATAACTTTTTTGAGCATAGTTGTAATAGGATATATGCGTCCATTGGGTATATGCCCTGAAGTGATATAGCTGGATCTTTAGATAGGGTAGTTGTCAATTTTCAGAAAAATCACCATATTGATTTCCAAATTGGCTGTACAAGTTTTCACATCTACCAGCAACAGAGCAGTGTTCCCCTTGCTCCACATTCTTGCCATCATGAGCTGTCACTAGTTTTTGTTGTTGTTGTTGTTGTTTTGTTTTGTTTTGTTTTAATCTTAGCTGTTCTGACAGGTGTAAGGTGGAGTTTCAGAGTCACTTTGACTTGCATTTCCCTGATGGCTAAGGGTGGTGAACATTTCTTAAGTTACATTTTAGTTTTTCACTTACTCACTTTACATTCCACTTGCTGACACCCTCACAGTCACCCCCTCCCGCAATCCTCCCATCCCCATTCCTCCTCTACCCTGAGCAGGTGGGGTTACCCTGGATATCCCCCCTCCACATTGGCACTTCAAGTTTCTGTGAGGCTAGGCGATTCCTATCCCACTGAGACCAGACAAGGCAGCCCAGATAGAAGAACATATCCCTTGTACAGGCAACAGTTTTTGGGATAGCCCCTGTTAGAGTTGTTCAGGATCCACATGAAGACCAAGCTGCACATTTGTTACATATTTCCTGGGAAACCTAGGTCCAGCCTGTGTATGTTTTTGTTTGGTGGTGTTGAACATTTCTTTAAATGCTTCTCACCAATTTGAGATTCCTGTTGAGAATTCTTTGTTTAGATCTGTACTCCATTTTTAAATGAATCATTTGGTTTGTTGATGTCTAGTTCTTTATATGTTTTAGATATTAACTCTCTCTTGGATGTGGAGTTGGTGAAAATAATTTTTTCCATTCAATAGATTGCCATTGTGTCCTATTGATGGTGTCTTTGCCTTACAAAAGCTTTTTAGTTTCATGAGGTTCTATTATTATTTGTTAATTTTAGTGCCTGCACTATTGGAGTATAAACATTAAAAAAAACATTGTATACAATTATTGTAGATCCAATATTTGAAAATAAATCAAAATTTTTATTTGTCCTCTGAATATTTTCTCAATATTTTACTGCATCAAAAGAGTATTTACATAAGTCTTTTGAAATGGATTAAATTCAAATCAATATATTTTACTCTTGACTTTGTAGGGACAAACATCAATTTATACTAACCTCTATTATAATAATAAAATAGGGAATTACTTTTTAGTTTTTTGCTTATATTAGATATAATACTGTCCTAAATCCATTTAGTATTTTTCATAGTCTCAATAATACTCACATATTGGTACAGCATTGTTATCAAGAAATAAGTGTACTTTGAAAACAACATGGCCATTTTCAAATTTCCTCATCCTCCCTAAAAAGACAAATCCAGGAAGAATAAGAGTTAGTTTACACAAAGTAGATAGTATAGCTCCACAGATACAACTCTTGCCATGGAAGCCGGGGGGTCTGGATTCAATCATGGGAACTACATAAAGATAGAAGAAGAGAAACAACTCCACAATGGGTGAGGCCAACACACACACACACACACACACACACCAATAACAGTAAATTTGTTTTTAGCAGGGTCTTACTATGTAGCGCCAATTGGTCTGGAACTCTCTACGTAGACTAGAATGTCCTCAAGCTCAGGGAGATCCACCTGCCTTTGCCTCTGGAGTGCTAGAATTAAAGGCATGCGCCACCACTCTCTGCTAGTGGTGATTTGTATGCAATTCTTCAGTTGGGGATTTCAATGTGGAGGTATGGAGAGTTGGAGCTTCTTTAAGTTTCATACTTTATGTCATGAAGACTACACCAAGAAGATACATTCTCATCTCTGTAGCTGATCATGAAGCATAGAACAACTGACTCTCACCCTATCAATCACTGGACCCCTAGGTAGGCAGAGGTTATGGTCAGCATGTGGTACCAAGCCCACAAAACAAAGTCAATGTTAGAATAATGGATGTCTTATGATTCTCTGCAGCGCTTCTAAGAAACTTGCCTAGCAATGGTATTTTTCAACATTAAGTAGCAGTAGAGCTTTTATCATAGTAGAGGTGGTTTTCTGAAAATGTAAACAAGACCTATTGGGGGAATGGGAATATGGGGACAGAAGAAAATCTGGGAATATCTAGAAATACAAATGCCGGTAGAAACAAAGCTACAAATTCCTGTTACTCATAACCTGCTTTATTCCTACCTAATTTCAACATTTCTTGGATTAACCAACATGAGATATTTAGTATTTCATCTGTTGATTACTATATAAAATATATAGATAAACTAAATCCTTATTATTTCTAACAGTATCATCAATTATACATATCACTGCCTAGAGTCCTGAATTACAAGCAGGTGTTATTATTAAGTCGTGTGGGCTGTATGAATTCTACCTCGTCTCTGTAATCATATTTGGGGGCTCAGAGCCAACAAAAGCAGTTCATTTACAATCCTTAGGAAATATATTTGGCCACAGTATTTCTGCCACCACATGCTATATATAACACCTTGACTGGTTAAGAATTTTTAAGAGGAAAAACAGAGAAACAAGGATCCTAGGAAAATTGGGAACAATATGAAGAAACTTATTCCCACGTATTTGTTTTATATACAATTTCAGACACATATTTCAAACTCTTTAAGAGAAAGATACTTTTCTATTTCATTCAGTAAACTTTCAGGTCCAGATCTGAATGAAGGGTCTATTTCCCTGAGACTGTTTTTGCCATTGAGCACTCTGTCCTCTTCAGACATTTGCCACATGAAGCATTAGCGGTAGCTACAAGGATCGCATTGTTTCACGCCAAACTTCCTCTACACTTTGATTCATATATCACACACACTCTGTTTCTTACATTTCTGTTTTCACACCCACTACTTAAGTGCAAAGGGATTTGAAGACAAGCAGCAAGGTCCCCTAACTTTCCACTGCTCTGGTTGTATTGATGTGGAAGTTATGCGACATGTAGAAAATAGAATCAAGATTAAGCAGATCGTATTTCTGTTTTACTTCTAGTGATAAAGTGAACTTCCCTGGGTAACAATTACTGTGAACACTCATTCTAGGACATTCAGTTTTACTGAAAATACTTTAAACTGGCAGGTAAATGAAAAAGGATTGCTCTAAGGAAGAGTAAGCCATAGGAATCGCTTCATAGAACACAGACAGAGCACCAGTAAGAGTGTTCCACTGTGACAGAAATCACTGTTCATTTCTCCATGTTGTGAGAAATTCTAGGTGAGTTTAGTTGTAATGACTCTAGAAATATTTATTTCTAATTTATTTTTTTAGAGAAATAACAGTAACATTTAGATATAATACATGATTACATGGTTTTCTTTGTAGAATTTTAAAACATACACAGTCAAATATTGAATATTAAAGTTTTTCATAGTTATATTTTCTAGTGATTGAAGATTATTAAATATGAATTTAAGAGATAATGTTAGTGAGTCCTGTCTCATTCTATTAGTTCATGTTTTATAAATGAACTGAAGTAATGCCTGATCCAATAAAAGAGTAAATAGGTAACAGATGTTCAGCTCCCTGTCTAGAAAGCTGCTTTTGAAATAATAGAATTAATTTTGCAATGTAGGGTACTCTATGGCATACAACTAGACCCTTTTATTTAGAAATGAGGTAAAGCTGGAAAACATTATATGTATTTTTTTCAGTGCTACATAGTACTAACACTTCCAATTCTGTAGCTCAGAAATTCTGATCCAAGTCTACACCTTAGCCACTCTGGTTCAAGGACCCTAATCTACAAAGATGTCCTGTTTCTTCTATACCTCTTTCCTAGGCAGATCTCCAAACCCCTGTTTTTTAAAAAAAAAAAAAAGATGTTTTTTTCCTTTAAAAGAGATCTTAATACCTTTTATTGTACCATAGTCCAACAGCCTTATGCCTCCATTTTTTTAGTAGCTACCATGGAGCATGTGAAGCAATCAGTAACAGCTGGACCTTGACAGTGCTGCAGAGGGAGACAAGAAACATATTATGGAAGATGGTGAGGTGACAAAGCCACAAACTAAATCACATTTATGAAAGAAAAAGTGAGTGTGATTATTGATGCCAGGGCAGAATCATGTCTAAAACACGAGAAACACACAGTAAGTAGATTAATACAGAGGCTGCAACAACAGGGTGAGTATGTAGATTCTTGAGGACCACCTTTCATCTTCCCATCGTGATTCACATTTCTTCAACAATACTTCCCATCCACTGGTCCTTACCTGTTTCATCAGGCTGCTCTGCTCTCCTGAAACACAGCTTAGTGCACCTGCTTTTATTCAACTACACTCATGACTTCTAAAAGTGTTTTATTGTTTATATACACGTGTATACCATAATTTGACTAAATCTACCCTTCTGCATTTCTTCTCACATTTATTTCCTATACCCATCCACAACATTTCCCTCCTAACATTATTTGCTCGTTTTTAACCCCACTGAATCTATTTAGTGATGCATGAGTGTAAAATCTTCTCCTGGAAGATCTGAAGTCTCTCTGGGATCATATTCCTGAAGAGAGCTGACTCTCAGTATACCAATTAACCATCAACTGTCACCAGTTTCCCAGCTTGGGGTGGGTTTTCATGAGCCCTCCACTACTCAGGTTAAAATTTCAGCTGGTTTTGAGCATGTACACAACTGTTTCTTAAAAGTGTCTTTAAACTCTATCAAAAGTCCAAAGAGACTAGTAGAAAGACTATTAAAGCGGAAATTACTGTTGTATATGTGGGATTTAATGGTTAAAGCATGTCGCCTTTGACAGAATATAAGTTCTACATAGAAACCAATCAAAATCTTCACAAAGTAAGGCTATGTGCTTGCTGGTTTGAGTCATGGATTCCTTAAAACATTTTCTTTCATTTTCCTTTTTTTTAATTAAATATTTTTTATTCACATTTCAAATGTTATCCCCTTTCCTGGTTTCCCCTCCGAAAACGCCCTATCCCATCTCCCCTCCCCCCTGCTCACCAACCCACCAATTCCAGATTCTCTGTCCCTATACTGGGGCATGAAATTCTTAGGCAAATGGATGGAACTAGAAAATATCATTCTGAGTGAAATAACCCAGTCACAAAAGAATACACATGGTATACACTCACTGATAAGTGGATATTAACCCAGAAGATCGGAATACCCAAGATACAATTCACAGACCAAATGAAGCTCAAGAAGAAGGAAGACCAAAGTATAGATACTTCAGTCTTTCTCAGAAGGGAGAACAAAATTGTCATGGGAGGAGATACAGGGACAAAGTGTGGAGCAGAGACTGTCCCACCTGGGGATCCATGCCATATATAGTCACCAAACCCAGAGACTATTGTGGATGCCAACAAGGGCTTGCAGACAGGAGCCTAATATAGCTGTCTCCTGAGAGGCTCTGCTAGTGCCTGATATCTACAGAGGTGGATGCTCTCAGCCAACCACTGGACTGAGCACAAGATCCCCAATGGAGGGGCTAGAGAAAACATTTTCTAGACACCATCATTAAAGATGTCCCAAGGTGTTTTCAAACACAAGTGACCACTATTTGGCATAATAGCAAGAACAACACTCCTTAAACAGCAAAAACCTGACTGTAAATAGAAGCCAATTGAGAGCTTTCAGGAGGTAGTAAAGGTTATGCCTAGAAGAATGTCACAATCTCGGGGCAACCCGATTCAAAGAAGCAATGCTGTCTCTCGTATTAGTAAAACAAAATCCTAAAGAGAAACTTCAATTTTACTCAGAAAGATCAAGTGTAGCATGCTACCTGTTGCCATGTCACTCCAAGGAAACTCAGAATTCATAACAGCCTCTGAAGTTGCACAAAAGGAGCAACAGAATGATTAATAGGTAATGGCAAGCAGGTTTTTCAATGCCAGGGCCTCCTGGACAATATTCACCTTTAGAAGAAATGGATATGTTCTAGTATCTACATTTGCTTTAGTGAATAGTGACTAGAGAATCTGTACACATCCTGGAGCCTTTGTAGCCACTTGAGGTTAACTTTTTTAATTAAAAAGGAGTCCATTGTTCTTGTGACATTTGCATTAATTTAAATGAATCTTTTTATAATTATATTTGTGGGACAATGAAACAAATAAGGAAAAGAATAATGATAGATTTACTAAAGTGTCATAATAAGCCCTACTCCTTGGTGTAATAACCTAAATAGTTATAAATATATAATTTGCTGGATGAAAAAGTTGTATACATTCAAAGAAATTTCACTCCTGTCACTTGCCCAAAACTAAAATAACTTAGTAAGAAACACATGTTTTCTTTATATAGAATGCATATAACGTTGTTAAGTGATAAAATGATATATTCCATGTACAAAACATCTTCACATATTTAAAACAAAAAAGCATAATTTTCACTCTAAAATAATTTAAACTTAGGATGGCAAAATAATCAAGTTAGAAACTATAATGTATAGAATTCCAATGATTTCCTACAAAAAAAATCACTGTTTGAACACCTAATAGATATCACTGCAGACCTGGTATCACAGGGCTCCAAATTGGGTTTTATGTAGTCTCACAAGTATGAAGACTACAACTTTCCTGTAAACAGACACAGAAAGGCATCTGAATCCTAGCTAAAAATATCAAACATATATTTGACATACATTCTCTTCTTAGTGAATGAGGTGCAAGATTCCCAATGGAAGACCAATAATTTAAACCATATTTCTATGCAGGAATATATAAACTGAAAAAATACTTATAAATACCTGTGGCAATCTCTCTTGCCTCCCCAACACATGTTCTGTGGATCCTACAAATCATCTCCTTCTAACTACCCTCATCACTACTCATTACGTTGTCCACTCTAACCTCAATCTTGAAAATACAATCAAACAGCTAAAAAAAAATAAAATCTTCAATAACTGAAATGGAAATAGAAGTGATAAAGAAAACACAAGCTGATGGAATCCTGGAGATGGAAAACGTAGATAAGAGAACAAGCATATGCTTACAAACTCAAGCATCACCGAGAGTATACAAGAGATAGAAGAAAGAATCTCCGAAGTAGAAGATACCATTAAATAAATGAATACATCAATCAAACAAAATGTTATTACAAAGTTCCAGGCAAAAAATATTCAAGAAATTTGGGACACTATGAAAAGCCAAACCTAAGAATAAAAGGAATAGAAAAAGGAGAAGATTCCTAACTCAAAGGACTAGAATATTTTGAATAAAATCATAGAAGAAAATTTCCCTAAGCTAAAGAAAGAGATGCCTATAAATGTACAAGATGCTTACAGAAATCATATGGATAAGATCAGAAAAGCAAATTCTCCTGTTGCATAATAATCACAACACTAAATGTATAGGACAAAGAAACAATTAGAAAGGAAGAAGTACTATTCTCAGGTAATGATAAGCTATATAATTAATAAGTGACCCCCAGAATTTTTCCAGGGAACTCCTTCCTAAAACTGATAAACACCATAAACACCTTCAACAAAGTGCCTGGATACAAAATTAACTAAAAACAAAACAAAACAAAACAGTCTCTCTACTATATGCAAACAATAAGCAGGCTGAGAAAGAAATTAGAGAAACAGCACTCTTCACAAAAGCCACAAATAATATAAAATACATTAATGTAACTCTAACCAAACAAGTGAAGGCCCTGTATGACAAGAACTTCAAATCTTTGAAGAAGACATTGAAGAAAATATCAGAAGATGGAAAAATCTTCCTTTCTAATAGATCAGTAGAATTAACACAGTAAAAATGGTCATTTTACCAAAAGCAATCTTCAGATTTAATGCAGCTCCCATCAAAATTCCAACCCAATTCTTTGTAAAACTTGATAGAAGAATTATGTAACTTTGTATGAAAAGCAAAACCCAGAATAGCTAAAGCAGTCATGTATAATAAAAGAACTTCCAGAGGTATTGCCATCCCTGATTTCAAGCTATACTACAGAGTAATAGTGACAAAAGCTACTTGGTATTGGTATAAAAACAAACAACTTGATCTATGGAATTGAATCAAAGAACCATAAGTAAATCCGCACACCTATGAATACTTGATTTTTGACAAAGAAGTAAAAACTATACAACGTGGGGAATAAAGAAAGCATCTTCCACAAATGGTGCTGGCCTAAGTGGATGCCTGCATGTAGAAGAATGCAAATAGATCCAAATCAATCACTCTACACACCCATTCCTAAGGACTACACCCACATAATTCATAGAACATAGAGAAATCAAGGTGGTGCCTACATAGAGCCTTCATCCCTATGTCAACGTGAAAACTTTTGACCTACAATCTATCCTGCCTGCAAAATATGCCAGGCCAATTGTGGCTCAGGGAACTCAATGGAAGAGGAGGCAGCAAGGATGTAAAACCCAAAGGAATGGAGGGCACTGGGAGAACAAGGCTGTCTAAATCAACTATACAAGGCATATATGTACTCACTGAAACTGAAACAGCAGAAACAGAGTCAACATGGGTCTGTACCAAGTCCTCTACCTAGTATATATTACAGCTTAGGATTAGAATTTTTCTGGGATTCTTAAGTGTGAGAACAAATGAGTCTCCGAATCTTGTGCCTGCTCTTGGTACTCTTTTTTTTTTTTTTTTTTTGGATTGCCTTGTCCAACTGAACAAGATAGTCTTATATATTTTTTAACAGATTTATTCATTTTATTTATATGAGTACACTGTAGCTGTTTTCAGACACACCAGAAGAGGGTATTAGATACCATTACAGATGGTTGTGAGCCACCAAGTGGTTACTGCAAATTCAACTCAGAACCTCTGGAAGATCATTCAGTGCTCTTAAACACTGAGCTATCTCTCTAGACTCCATGATGGTCTTATTACAATTTATTTTGTCTTATTTTGTTATTATCTCTTAGAAGTCTATTCTTTTCTAGTGAGAGACAGAAAGGAAGTAGATCCAGAGGGGAAGGGAGGTTGAAATAACTAGGGGGAGTAGAGGGCGTAGAAACTATAATCAGGATATAATGAAAAAGAGAAGAATCTATTTTTAATAAAAGTGAGAAAAAGAAAAAAAAGAATTAACAAAGGGTCTTAGTTTTTACTTATGTATAAAATACCTTTATCTATTTAAACAATAGGGAATAAATTTTCTTTCAAAATGACCTAGCTGGATCATGAAGTGATCTTCTACATTAAAGATATCAAAGGCCTTATGTGATTTCACATCCTCCATTTTAATTTGCAAAGGAATGTGTGATGCAGCTTCTTGGTATGAACACAGAGTTTCCTTTGTTTTCCCTCACTTTCCCTTTCAGCATTTCCTTCTAGCATTTCTACCCCTTTGTGACTCCTCATCAACCCACAGAGCCTCTGTTTACAAAGGATCCATAGCCACCACATTGGATGGAACACAGGTAGGCTACTTGTATTATACTTACTTTCCTCCATATAAGTCTACCAAGATTACTTAAACCTGCTGCTGTCTGCTACACCAGCATCCTCCTAATCCATCTTTATTTCCTTGGAACTTGGACCCAGGATCCTCCCATATCTTCCTATTATCCCTGTTAGCCTATCTTTCTGGCCAATATCCATTGCATTCTTCTTTTGGGGGGATTCTTTCCTTTTTTAATTTTTTTTAGTTTAATTTTATAAGATATTTTCTTTATTTATATTTCAAATGATATACCTTTTCCCTGTTTCCCCTCAAAAAAAAGAAACCCACTGTTCCCACCCCCTGTCCCCCTGCTCACCAACCCACCCTCTCCCTTTCCCTCTTCCTGGCCCTGGCATTGTCCTACACTGGGGCATAGAACCTTCACAGGACCAAAGGCCTCTCCTCCCATTGATGACTAACTAGGCCATCTTCTGCTACATATGCAGCTGGAGCCATGAGTCCCACCATGTGTACTCTTAGGTTGGTGGTTTAGTCCCTGGGAGCTCTGAGGGTACTAGTTAGTTCATATT
>JADRCD010219366.1:0-23533 GCA_019843815.1 Montemys delectorum
TTGGCCCTGTGAAGGTTCTATGCTCCAGTGTAGGGGAATGCCAAGGCTAGTAAGCAAGAGGGAGTGGGGTGATGAGCAGGGGGAGGGGGGATGGAACAGTGGTTTATTTTAGTTTTTTTATTTCATTTCATTTTATTTTACTTTATTTTATTTTTGGAGGGGAATCTGGGAAAGGGGATATTATAAATAAAGAAAACATCTAAAAAAAAAGGAATGAAACACAGAAAAAAGTGTAAACTTTGTTTTGAGATTTCTTTCCTTAATGCAACTAATCTGAAACTCTTTACTTTAAACTAAGGTAGACTATTCTGACAAAGGAAAAATACAACCACAGCCACATTCTTCAAAAAATGTCACAAGTATGTTCTATAGGCAAAATAATAAAACTCTCCTCCTATGAAACCTCTTGAACCAGGACCCCATAGTTCAAGTCACCTTAAGTATACCTGTCTTCCATATTCATACTTATATGGCCCATTAAGTCTCACTTAAAGAATTTCACTGGTTTCATAATCCAAATCCCCCAATTCTAAATTCTTCCAAACAAAAATATGCCTAGGTCTGTCATACCAATACCCAATTCTGGAACTAACTTTTTTTTTTTTTTTAAGATTTCATTGCTGTGAAAAGAAACTATAACAAAGACATTTATAACAAAGGCAAACATTTAGTGTGTGCTTGCTTACAGTTTCAGAGATTTAGTCTATTATCATCATGGTAGGAACCATGGAATCATGCAGGAAGACTTGGTGATGGAGGAACTAAGAGTTCTACATCTCGATCTGAAGACAGTGAAATGGGGACTGTCATCAGTAGTCAACCACAGTGATGTTCTCTTTTACACTTGGGTGGAGCTTGGTCATTAGGAAACATCAAAGCCTTTATACACAGTAACACTCTTCCACCAATAGGCAACACCTACTCTGACAAGACTATACTTCTTAATAGTGCCAGTTCCATGGGCCAAACATATTCATACCAACACACTGGGGTTGTCTTTGTTGGGTGGATATTTTGATCCTTGTTTTCTATTTCCTCTTCAGGTTTTTTTGGAGAGGGTAATACCTGTTTTCTTAGCCTGCTCAGCAAATGTGTTCACAGGAAATGCTGGCTGGTGTTGGAAGCTGGGATTCTCTGATGAGTTAGAGGAAGAAATATTGTAAGGGACTTCATTGTAATCTGTTAGGGATGGGGTCAGAAAGAAAAGGGAAACCACAGCAGTTTTCTTGATATACAATAAGGAATGAGATTGGGTGTCTGAGAAATTAAATCTCAGAGCAGTAGGCAATATGGGTGTGACTTCAGTCTACTTACTGTCCTGGGTAGAATGGCCCTTGGGTTAACATGCAGTACCTGCTGTATTTGAGGCTTACACAAAGGAACAAGTTGACAGATCAAGGCTAGAAGAGATCTATAAGAGATGGAAACTGGGGCCAGTGAAGTCCGCTATGGATGTTCCTCTGCATAGCTGTGGATGAGACATGGGAATTGTGTCTTTGGGAACAGAAACAAAAGCCAAAGTCTGTAGACAGTCAACCTAGTTCTTCTGGGAGGCCTAGGCTATGGTTGAGCACAGTGTATCTGCTGTAATTGGGGATGAGGATACAGAATAGAACTGCTGTGTAAGACATGGCCATAGAAGGGATGGTGGGGCGTGATTCTTAGAGCAGAGCCAGCAAGACATGGGTCTCCTCAACTGCTGACAATTGCTGTAGAAGAAAATCTTATTTGCATAATAATGTGCATATTTTACTTCATGTTTCTTCTTTGGAGAATGTTCTCCCTGTCAAGGTTAATGACTCCATGATAATCAGAAACAGCATGATTTCAGGAAGCAAGAATACTCTTGTGATCCTAAGCAAAATGATGGTTCTGCAACCCTCAGGACAGTCCTTAAGACTGTGGGAAAGAACTCTGAAAAGATGAGTTCAAGAATACATAAATCAGTATAAGAACTGATCTTTACAAGATTTCCCAACTAAACAAAATGCAAGGATTCAATATAAATTTTATGAGGGGCTTTATGGACCTGAAAGAATAGAGGGAGTGGCAAAATCAGGTTAGTCAGAAAGATATTAAAGAAGACATGATTTAGTAAATAGATGAAAAAATATGGATAACTAAAGAAAAAGGAATAGTTATAAAAAATCAAGGCTCAGATAGACGGTTATATTAGTGGAAATATGTTTGTCTCTTTCACAGAAGCCATCAACAACTAAATTTGGTACAGAAATTCTACTCCCTAAAGGAGGTAGGTATATGTTTGATTTAAATAGAGGTTGGTGACAAACAAAAAGTCTAATATCAAGAAAAAGGATTATAGTCTAATGATAATTCCATAATACCTTAAATAATACACCTTAGAGTAGCTGAGATGAAAAAATATCCAAAGATTAGAAGAATATATTGAGGTAGCTAAGAATCAGAAAAATGAGCTTCACTGATTCTTGCATCCACATAAACAAGAGCTCACTAAATTGCAATATATATATATATTCATATATACTTTTTTCCTTTTTCTTAGATATTTTCTTTATTTACATTTCAATTGTTCTCCCCTTTATACTTAAAACTAACTTTTCACATAAAAATAGCTTCTATATCTATATTTGGCCACTATAAGCACTGTATTCAGTGAACCACAAAGAACTTGCTATGTTTATATAATATATATATATATATATATATATATATATTCTGGTTCATTTTCCTCAAATGTGCTCTGTCTTATTTTTAAGAGTCAAGGAACTAAAGTCCTAAAATGCTTATTCACAGAATGGCTCACAAGGGAACTTGGGGTAAATGATTAAAATTATATGTAATTTCTAAGGAAGTATCTTTGCAAATAAAAGTCTAGGTTTTGCTCGGCAAGAAAGAGCTATCCAGGGCAGATCACAGTGCTGCCAGCTTGCATCCATCACTAACTTTGAGTCATTCTTTTGCTGCCCCAATATCTTCTGTACTCAGGATTCACTCTCAAGCTGAGGCTACAGCAAAGCAATGAGGGGATGGTGGTTAGGAGGGGATGGCAACGAGGAAGGGAGGCTGATGCTGGCAATCAGTTGAAGCCATAGATAGGACATTAAGGAATTGGATCTGAAGGAATAGAGAGAATAAAGATGGTTTATTGAATAAAATACAAAAAAATACTATAGAAATTGATACAGAGATTGAAGTTGATACAAAGAAAGTGAAGAGGAAAAGGAAGTGAACATTGCTGAATTGCTATTATTCACCTGCTGATTTTGCATGCACTACTTGATGTAACTATATAATCATCTGGATTAGTAAATATAATTTGGTATGGTAGAGACAATGAATAAGTATTATAATGTATTAGATAAAGCTAATAATGGAAGTTTATTTTCAAGTATAGCTCTTTATGATACCGAATAAATTCTAACAGATCAAGCAAATAAAAGAAAATCAGTTTTGGTGATGGAACAAAATCTTCCAGTGTTTGAAGCTTCAACAAAGAGAAATCTATTACAGAGTTGCTGGGATTTAAGATTTTAAAGACATTAATTATGTTCTAATTAAATAATTATTACTACTATTTGCATTTTTGACAAAAAGTAAGTAATATAACTGGAAATGACATACATCTACAAAGTAATTTTTGGGTAGTAGAGATAAGCACAAATAGAGTACTCAAGGGATTCTGAATAAAGAAATAAAATTTAATAAATATTGGATATTTGTTACTGGATGGAGGAAAAAAATCTAAAGATGAGTTACAGGAACACTTTTTGTGCACAGAAAAAAACTGTCAAAAGTAGAAAACTGTGGAAAGGCTTTATGCGTTTACAGAATTCCAAAAATAGTTACATTGCTATTGTACAAAAGGTCAATGGAAGAAAGTTGAGGAGTTAGCCTTGGGATACATGAGCTAGCTATGGATTAACTTCATTTAAGACTAAAAATTCCAAAAACTATGGCATGGCTATGACTCACTATCAATAATTATTTTGATTGTCGATTTTGAGATAAGGTCTCATATTACTCTGGATTGCCTGGTACTCCCTCTATAGCCAAGACTGACCTTGAACTCAGAGAGATCTACCTGCCTTTAGTTTCCCAGTCCTATCGTTAGGAATGTGCCACTATTCCAGACTACTTAATCACATTCTTAAAATATTTTGGTGGACTTCCAAGATTATTCCAGGTAAAAAGTTATTTTGATACCAAGGCTAAAAACCTGAGTTTATTTCTAGGACCCACAAGTCTAAGAACATTGATTTACTACATGCTGTGGTATGTATGTATGCATGTATGTATATACATGACCACACATACACATTCCTTAAAATGTCAATAATTACAATACATACATGTTTACTTATGGATTATATATTATATATCATATATCATATGACACATGTCATGCATCATATATCACATTTGTTTATTTCATATTATATACAAATTTTATATTTATATATCATATACATACTTTATATGCATATAATATGTAATATATATTTCTTGATGAAATAGTTATTTTTCCAAAAATTTTTTGTTGTTGTTCATTTTTGAGATTGAATTTTAATTACAACATTTCTCTTTTCCCTTTCCCAACTTCAAATCATTCTACATGCTACTCTCCACTCTCTTTTAAATGTATGTCTTCTTTTTTCATTAAATTTTTATTTCTTGTATACAGTATACATATATTTACAAATGCATATATATTTCTCAAAATATCCTGTTTAATCTACATTATGTTACATATATATGTATTCATATATATACATATAGATGTATATATATATATATATATATATATATATATATATATATATGAATATATATGTATACATATTCAGAACTTGCCACATGTCACTGGACAACCGATTTTGGTATGCTCTTTCCTGGGGATGGACACCTCTCTCATTGCTAGCTTTATTGCATTGACTATAGTCTTTATAATAGCAAATAAGTGTAATTGTTACCTTCATTAAAGAAAGTCTCTTTATAACAGTTTGAGAACACCACAGAAAACATCTGTCCAGGAAAGGAGAAATCATATGACATGTAAATAAAGAAAATATCTAATAAAAAAAATAAAACATCTGTCCATCAAAATACTGAGTTCTAGAGCCTAGTCCTAATGGAAACTCCTCAAAACACCCTCCCAGGAAAAGTTCATGGAATATTGCAAAAGAGGAAGTAGAAAGGTTGTAAGAGTCAGACAATTCAAAATTATCTGTGAGATTGTGTGTCCCATAATCATCAAAAGCTATGCCTAATGAGTTATTTTAAGCACCCTAAATGAGTTAGCTATATTCATATTTATGTGAAAAAAAATGATAGTTTATATTAAAGGTGGGAGGGAGGATTAATACTTATCATTGTCTTGACGTTATCTAAAATCATCATGAAATAAAGTTCTGGGCATGCCTTGAATAAGTATTTAGAATGCATTAAATGACATAGGAAGGTCCATTTAATTGTAAGTGTCACCATCCCACGTTCTAGATTTCAGAACTGAAGAAATAAGAGAAAGTGAGCTGAGTATCTACATTCATGAATCTCTGCTTTCTGAATGCAGAAACAACCACGTCTCCCTGACACTGTGGGTTATACCCTCAAAGTATGAGGCAAAATAAATCCTTCTTTCCTTAAATTTCTTTTGTTGGATATTTATTCATAGCACTAAAACATTAAATAATAGAGAGACTCATAATAGAGTAATTTCAGAAATTGTTTATTGACATAAAAGTTAAGTAGCCAGTAACTTAAGTGTTATTTTTATATTATTTATAAATATTTCAGCACACTATCAGAGGTCTAGTTTTAATCTGAGATTTTATTTGCTCTACTTTCCCTATGAAACAGAGTAACTTGTAATTCTAAAGATATAGAGAATAGCCATGAATACAGTTTTGGAGAATTTACAAAAGATCTATGACAACCTATTATAAAATCAATGCCATTGATGTTCAGAAGTTTCTGTGATTTCTATAAAATAAAGTTACACTTTTTCTCCAGAATTAAAATGCACCCTGAGATATGTATATATGATATGACAAAAGACAAATACTACTTTGAAGAGATACTTGAAAGATCACTGGTTAAAAAGAAATATATTTTGTGACATTGTTCGATATATTGAAACTGTCCATAGATATATTTTACTCTTGAAATATTTAGTTCTATAATCATTTTTTATTTAGTGAATCTGAGGTATATCATGTGTTATTAATGCCCTTAACTGACAGAGATGTAGGCAACACAATTGGAAAAATTAAAACCTATGATCCCAAGGCTAGGAAGTTGACATTAAATTATTTGATTCTGGAAGAAATTTTATACTACTGTAGATATATTTGCAAATACTTCTAATGATCTAACATATAACTGTCATTTCTGGGTTATCTATGAAGAGGCTGGATAGACATTATTATTAGTTGTACTAACTATATTTGCAGAAGAAAGTATTAAAGAACCATAATTTTTTTTATAGTTTCAAGAATACTCTGACTTATAACACTGGAAAAAAAGCAAAAAGCATTGTGAAACTATATAATAATTTGAATTATGGCTTATCTATTCTCATTCATGGGATTATTGAAAAGCAATTTTAAAATATTATTAAATTTAAATGCTAGAATGGCATTTTCCCACTTTCATATAAACGTGGAATAGAAATATTTAAAATAGGCTGAGATTTATTTGGAGATATACAGTATTCAGACTTATATGACTTCAGATTGCAAATCAATTATCCCATAGTTTAAGGAAGTACTGACATGTGCAGTAGCTGAGATTATTTACTGTCAGTTTTTGACAGAGACATATACAGCTTTTAAAATAGCAACAGATTAGAAATCAAATTGAGGAATTTGATATATGATAATCTTTTCAGGAATGGATTTAAACTTGTTCTAAAAATATTTTGCAGAGGTGTAAAATATATTGTGACTGTCTCACTTTCTACCTGATGTATTCTACCGTAATTTTCATGTGTTCAATATGAAAATGTTCATAGTAATATTTTTCCTTAGACTTCTCTGGACTACTTTGGTACAGATTTTAGTCAATCACCTGGATTCATTTACTTCAGTCTGCTCTGAGAATGTTTAGTCTGGTATTTGTGATGTGTTGTGGTTATTTCAAATATCTGTATTTAGGTATAGGATAAAAGATTTGGTGAAGACTTCACTAATTATTGAAAAATGGGAAAGAACTGTCAGAAGTTTGAGTAAGGGGAAAAGTGGACAACAAGTAGTTTGTCTTTATTTCTAAATAGATATACTTCTAAATTCTGGGTACAGTCAAATAAAGAGGTGTTATATAATTAGTTTCTATTTAAAATAATTTTTGGTTTATACTTTTCTAGGAAGTGGAATTAAGCTTGTAATATGGTTAGTTTTAATGTGCTAAAATAAAAATACAGGGATGTTTATACTTGTTAGAAAATGTAGTAGATAGTTTTCCTCTCCACTTGACCTTATTTAAATTATTCATGAATGCCTCAGTTTAGCTGGTATATAATAAAAGAAGATATCTACAAGACATATTTTATACAACTAAATTCTTTAGCTCATACAATGGCTAATTCATGGAGAAAGGGATATATATTGAGGGACATGCACTAGTAGAGGCATTTTTCTTAGTGTAGAATATAGAATATTCTAAATGGATCCTAAGGAGTTATTAAGTCAATAAGTTTAACAGTGATTTATTTATTCATTTTTATTTTTAATGTTCAAATATTTTACCCTCATGTTCATAAGGGCACTGTATGTACAAATACTGGTCATGCAGATGAAAAAGTGTGCCAGATTCCTGGAACTAGAGCTATGCACCTTTACAAGACTCCTTGTGTGTGTGCTAGGAATGCAATTTGTCCTCTGAAAGAGAACATTCTATTAAACATTACTCCATCTCTCCACTCCTACAGTTCAATTGATTTATATAAGTAAATGGACTCTTGGAAAATGTGTGATACTGAAATATTTTCCCAAAGGGGTGTACAACATTGAGGTAATAAAATCTTAAAATTTTGTTATGATTCCATGGAATTTCTTGTAAATGGCCTGAGCATAAAATACCAGGAAAGGCTGTATAATATAAGTGAAGGAAGTCATAAATGCATCTATCTGCAGGAGTATGAATAAATGACAGGACTGTTCACATTTTTTTCTTGGGATCTTAAAGTGGCCAAACATAGTACTTGTGCAGAGAAGAGAAGTAAAATCTAAGATAATAGATTATGTACATATAAGTTCTGCTACAGTTTGCTAGGGTAGAGATAAGATAATTTTGATTATTAAACTAGCTGGTGAAACAACTCAGGTATTAAAGCTCAAAGAACATTTTCCTAAATAATATCCACTTCCATATATATGACTTTTTGATGCATATGGTTTCATGATGCTTTTATGATGCTTGAAATTTCATTATTGACTAGATAATATCTTTTGTCCATTTTAATGGTTTTAGTAATATCAGATGAAACAGATACAACATGTATGCCCGTGTTTTATCATTCTTAGTGGTTGTAGAAACTAAAGATGGTATTATTTCAAAAGCTGTGATAGCCTCAAAAAATAGATTTTTGCCATATAATCAAGTTCAGTACTTTTGAGGTGATAACTCCATGGCTTAACTTGGGTTTTACTGCTGTGAACCAACACCTTGACCAAGTCAACTCTTATAAAGGACAGCATTGAATTGGGACTGGCTTACAAATTGAGAGGTTCAGTCTATTACCATCAAGGCAGGAAACAGCAATATACAAGCAGGCATGGCATTAGAGTATGTGAGAGTTCTACATCTTCATCCAAAGGAGTCCAGAAGCAGACTCTTTAGGCAGCTAGGAAGAATATCTTAAAAGCCATGCCAACAATGACACATTTCCTCAAGGCCATACCACCTCCATCAAAGGCAGACCTCCTAACATTTCCACTTCCTGGGCCAAACTATTCAAACCACCACATTCCACTCCCTGGCAACTATAGGCTTGTTATTCACATGAGTCAATGGGGGTCATACCTAGGCATAACATAATTCAAAATACATTTAGTCCAACTTCAAGACTCCCATAATCTATAACAGTCTCAATGTTAAAAGTCTAAAGTTCAAGGTCTATTTTGAGATTCATGCTATCTCTTTACTGTAATCCTGTATAAAATAAAAATAAAAATAAAAAAGTAGATAACATATTTACCTTATTAAAGGATATACATTACCATTCCAAAATGACATGCTGTAGAAATCCTGGACAAAAGCAAAAGCAAATTCCAGCTGGGCAAACTCCAAACTTGGCATCTCCAAGTCTGATGTCCAACTCCTTTTAACTTTGTTGACTGCAACACAATTCTTTCTTCTGGGCTTGTTCCACTCCCTGTTAGCAACTTTTCTAACAGGTCTTGCATCTCTAACATCTTGGAGTATCCAAGGCAATTTCAACCTTACAGCTTCCTGTTACAATATCTGTGATCCACACATTATCTTCTGGGCTCTTTCAAATGACTTGAGTCACATCTTCACCTCTGCCCTTTGCAGCATTCCAGAGTATGGTTGATTCTAAGCAACTACTGCTGCTGTTCCTGCTGGTCATCCCATGGTCATCCTATGGTATCTGTAATATGCTGGGATTTTCTGTTGCAACTGAAACAATAACCAATTTGCTTCATCAATAACCTCTCATAGGCTCCCTCTATGCCAACCCTCAAATTCTTTGCATGACCATCACAGTCCTTCACTGTCAACTGCAACAGAGGCTACACCTTCACCAGTGGCCTTCCTCGACATCTCACAGTACAAAGCCTCAGATGCTTTCTACAGCCCCTTCATACCTTCAAACCAGTACTACCTGGGTGACTCTCATACATTTCAAAGTCCAACTACTATCATGAGGTACAACCTTGCCTACTTCTAGAACATTTCTTCTTTGTGTACTCAGAAAATACTTCCCAAAAGACTTCACCTTAATGTTGCTGATCTCATGTTAATCACTGCAAATTTCTTAGCTCCAGCTAACCTGCATCAATTGTCACAGTAATCCTTTATATCCTAAACCCTAATATCTTATATCTGGTAGACTCTAAGGCTGAAGCTGCCAAATTCTTCTGCTTGCTGAAGCTGGAACATGGTCCCTTTGTTCTATTACACTATCAACAGCTTTCTCTGTTCCCATTCCTTCACTGCCTAAGCATGCCTGTTCTCAAACTTGCTCTGTAGATTGACCTTGAACTCACAGTTCTGCATGTCTGTGTCTCCTGAATGTTGAGATTCAGCCAACCACACCCTGATAATCTTCCCATTATCTCGTGTATCTATTTCTGAGGCCACAGTTACCCTGATACCTAAAGCACACAGATTCAACAAATAAGGAGAACTTTAGACCAAATTCACTTATGAATTCAACATAAATATAACTGAACAAAATTCTCACAAACTGATTCCTAGAACACATCAAAAACATCAAGGATGACTCAATAT
Source organism: Montemys delectorum (assembly GCA_019843815.1). Lineage (NCBI taxonomy): Eukaryota > Metazoa > Chordata > Mammalia > Rodentia > Muridae > Montemys > Montemys delectorum. The sequence goes on from JADRCD010219366.1 coordinate 10,453, forward strand.
ATGAAAATCCATCAATATTACCCACTATGTAAACAAGCTGAAAGAAAAAATTCACATAATTGTCTTATTAAGTGATGAAAATGTCTTTGAAAAAAATCCAACATGCCTTCATATTAAAAGGCTTAGAGAGATAAGGAATTCAAGACACATACCTAACATAATCAAAGTAATATGCAGTAAACTCCTAGCCAAAATTATATGAAATGGAGAGAAACTTGAAGCAATTCAGCTAAAATAAGGAACAATATAAGGCTTCCCACTCTCTCAGTATCTATTCAATATAATATCTAAAGTGAAAGAGTATGGCCTTGTTGGACATCAGTGGAAGGAGAGGCCCTTAGGCCTGAGGGTGTTCAATGTCTTAGTATAGTGTACTGCCAGGGAGGGAAGAAGAGACTGGGTGTGTGGGTAGGTAAGCACCTTCGTAGAGCTGGGGGTGGGGGATGGACTAGGGGTTTTATGAAGGGTAGACCTGAAAAGGGGGAAACATTTGAACTGTAAATAAAGAAAATATTCAATAAAAAAATAAAAAAATAAAAGAAGAAGAAAGTAAAAGTAATATGCTTCTATTTTGCAATTGATTGGTTTTGTGTCTTCCTATGAAATAGTATTTATTCAAATATCTAAAATTATCTTTATATACGCATATTCCTTTTATTCACAATACGAATGTTGAATTGAATTGTCAATATCAAGTATTTGGAAAATACCCTTTTAGTGCTAATTAGAGCACAAGGGTACAATCCTTTAGATAGATAACTAATAAGAGAGAGTAAATAGCTTCCTTTTCCTCATATCCTAATTCTCCCTTCGGAAGGACATAGTGAGGAAAGGAAAAGTCACCAGGAATCCACTATTAAATTTGTAATTCCAATCTCCAGATCTATAAAAAACACATCTGTGGTTTACGACACCAGTTTGATACTGTTATACAAACCATATTAAGGTAAATATTCATTGAACCAATTTCAACATGTAAAATTTTGTAAATTTGACTTTTAATATTGGGGAACTGCTCCATTCTCCCAATGCCTCTCCTCTGCCTCCATCTGACTCCTGAAACAAGTATCCTTCCCTGATCCTACCACATCTTCCCTTCTCTATGAGCTTTCCTGGCTAAACCAAGCTCCAGCAGCCTACCATTCCAGGAGGACTTCTATTCTTCCACTAACTTTCCTCAACCTCCATCAGACTCCTGAGCTATCCAGGTAAGGTTCCCTTCCCCCTACCCCAATCTTCCCTGCTGGTTCAGCCCTCTGGGCCAAGCCAAGCTGCCCTGAGCAGCCTGCCATCCCAGGGGTACCTCCATTCTCCAGCTGCTTCACCTCTACCTCCATCAGACTTCTGAACCATACCGGTAAGCTTCCCTTTCCCCACCCATCTTTGCTGACTGAGTACTCTGGGAACAGCCAAGCTGACCTGAGCAAAGAGTACCATCCCAAGGGGATCTCCACTCTTCTTCTGCCTCTCCTCGACCTCCGTCAAACTCCTGAGCCATATAGACAAGCTTCCCTTCTCCTACCAATACCTACTACAACATCAAGAGACCAAAAGCATATGAAAAGGCTCTCAAAGGAACACAATCAACCAGAGCCAGAGCAATATGATATGTGCAAAGCATAGCTACGTTACTACAGTAAGCCCAGGATATGCTAATATAACCAAAACACAAACAAGAGTAACACATAACATGTTATCTTTTTTTTTGTAATAATATAGACTGGGAATTATCTGAATATCTATTCACAGTTAATTGAATAAATATACTGTGAGATTCACCGTGAAATACATGAGGAAGGCAAGAGGTATGTACTATACTAAGTGTAAAGGATGAATTAATCTCTCAGACATAATGTCAAGACCTAAAAACCACAAATATGAATCCATATGATGTCTTTTATATGAACGTGGAAAATCTCTGTTTAAGATTTTAGAAATGACAGCAGTTATCCTTAGTCTATGTGTCTACAAGTGACATCGGTGCACTGTAGGGTCATGTTCTGCTTCTAGACATGGATGTTAGTCTCATAAACCTTATTAAAAATAATCTAAACAAGGGCACTGGAGAGATAGCTCAGCAGTTAACAGCACTGGCTGCTCTTTTAGAGGACTTGGATTCAACTCCTAACAATGGCGTGGCAGCTCACAAACATATATAACTCTAGTTTCAGGGGATCTATACCCTCTCCAGTTCCCATGGGCACCAGACACATACATAGTATACAGCACTGGCATTTCACCCACCAAACTCTTGGTAGTATTTATTCCTTGAAAGTGGCTGAGAATTTATTTTTTAACCAAAAGCTGACTGTCCTAATATCTTAACTATAATTATTATTCTTTTCTTTTAGATTTCAGGAATAAAAGTTTTATTTAAATTAATCCCTTTCAATGTATTTTGTTTATATGGTAATATATCTACAAATTGCTCACTGTTAACAATTATTATTTTACTTCTTTTAATTTGTAAAAGAGTATTAAATGCTTTTTTCTTAATGAAGGTAGAGATCATAGACTCAGACAGTGGAGACAACCTCTAAAGTTTATAATAAATAATTTATAAATCATTCCATTCTTTGGTCTCTTTAATATTTTAATATAAATTCTAGTATAAATATATCTAAAATATATATGCATAAACATCTAAATCACTGGTAAAGTCAACTTTAAGTCTTTATTACAAATTTAGTAACAGATATTAAAATTATGATATTGCTCCATTTTTTACGCCATGCATAATAGTAATGTGAGGCACTATGAATCTTGTTGCAACCACAGATAAAATATAAAAAATGATCAGCTACAGGGATACTGACAGACAGAAAACTATGTAAATATTTTACATTGATTTAATAAGATAGTAAAAATCTGACCAAAACCAAACTAGAACTCCCTGTAGGCACTCTAACTAGAGAATCTTGAAGTCAATGAATGCATGCCACAGGAATGAGCCATGGTGGCATTAGTGTCATCAACCCTTTAAGACAAATAGAACTAATTACATTCACATTTATATAAAATTGATTCCATCTTAGTAACTAATTGCTGTTCCCATTAAAAAAAAAGGTTCTCTGTCAAAATAGTATAAGTTATTTGACTGTTCAACTGTCCAGGAGAATCTCACTTACGACTTGAGCAACTTGGGGTAACCCTGGCCTTTTATTATATAATAGATGAAAGAGAAAGGCTTTTATTTTGTAATGTATAAATATACTAAATGACTAAATTCTAAAATAAGGAACTCTTGTTTTAGAACATTCATTACGCCAAAATTTTTGTACCATGTTCTCCATACTACTCAGAGCAAAAGTATAACATGCAACACTGTTTTAAAAAAAAAGCTCTATTGAGTCTTAGAGAAAAAAAAGACAAATTGAATTGTTTCCCCCCCTTTTAATGAACACAGTCTGTCATTAAAAGCAATTGTTGGTCTAGGTAAGGGAATTCCCAGCAAAAGCCTAACTAAATAAGTTTCATGCCAAGAACTCACATATTAAAGGAAGAGAACGGATTCTTGCTGAATGTCTTCAGATCTCCAAGTTTGTATAGTGTCCCCTAAGTGTACAAAAATAAATGTTTTTTTAAAAATCATAGCATATAAATCACCTGTTGATTACGGATGATTGTAGCAGTATATGAAAACAATTAGTGTTCAAAGTAGGATAAGGAGTGGCTTATAAAATATTAAAAGCCAGAGATATTTATAATCCAATAAAGAAGAGAAATCTTAAAATTTAAATGTTTGGAAAAGATATTTCAATAACAAATAATAAATTAACACAACACTAAAGCAACTATCATGACAATGTCTTCAAAAATTAAAAATTGTTTTCTAGGTAGCATTTAAATAAATTACACGAGCAACATTAAATGCTTGAGTCCACAGTGTGAAGTCACTCTCATCAATTAATTGTACATTGTACATTATATGTATTTTGCACAATATCATAAGTCCATATACTAATACTCTAATCGAAACACAAGGATAAAATTATTTAAGCTTGTTTGATGATGATTAGCAAAAAGAAACTAAAAAATTGAAATCTGAAATCAGAGCTTGTAAAAGTTGCACTGATTATTAACAGATAAAGGTGTCATGAGAAAATTTAAGTGCAGAAACTTACTTTTCACACAAACACAGACACATGCACACACACACATACACACACACATACACACACACACACACACACACACATACACATGAGAGGGGGAAGGAGAGAGAGAGAGAGAGAGAGAAAGACAGAGAGACAGAGAGACAGAGACAGGAACAGAGACAGAGACAACATAAACACAGATAGAGACATAGAAAGAGAAACAGAGAGAAATATAAAAATAGTAATATCTAAGGTACTCTCATAGATGATAAAATCTAAAAAAATATTTGAGTGTTATACATCTTAAATTACATGGTATTTTCACATTATCTACACAGAAATTTGTGCATATTTTAAATCTTCCATGGGTAATGATGGGTAAGTAATTTTCAAACTAGATTGTTTAGGAAAAAGAGTAAAGAAATATATTTAACTCTTCATTAAGATTATTTTAAAATTTATGATTTTAAAATTAATAATATTGTACATTATTAGAAGGATGGGTACTATGTGAACAAATGTCCACTCATGCCAGATCAGGAAGCAACAACAGACTAAAATAATTATGTCCCTACTATCTATTGGTGCCAGTGCATGTACAGGAGTTACTTTCAGGAGAAAGGTGAGAATACTCTTTAAGTATGTAGATGATTGAATAATACATCATCACCAAATGGCCACCCTATCAGTCAGGGGTCATGGCTTACCACAGCCAGAACTTTGGTATTCTCTGCAATATTTGCAGGTGATTTTTTTTTTTTTTTTTATTTAGCAAGAAATGCATTTATTTGGGTAAAATGTTTAGGCAATTAGGATCTCAGAATGGCAAATTGAAACAATAGAACACTGAGAACAAAGAATTGGTGGGGGAACTGACATGATCTACCAGGAGATCACGATTGTTGCCTCTTGACCAGCAAACAATGAGCCACCCCATAATGCCTTGGTATATACTTCTTTTTTTTATGTAATAGCTAACTTTATTCACAGCATGAGACAATTTATATTCTGTAGCTAAAGAAAACTCACAAGCATAAAGTATACAGTCACAAGGACAAACTGTACATGACAAAACATGTTTTTCCACAGAGTCATACAAAGAATAGTTTAAACACTTCAGTCAATAATAGTAACAAGCAATAATGAATAATCTGAAGAAAATGTATTCCTGTACAATACACCTTGGAGTAGCTAGAAAACACATTCCAAGAATTCCATGTTTTGATGAGACAGAGGTCACAAGATTTGTTTTCTTGGACTCTTACTAGTCCTGAGTCTCCTCTCTTCGGCAGTCATAGTAAGCATGTTACCTTAGAATGGAAGAGGCCTTATTAAATTTCAAAGTCTTCCTGAGAACTTATTAGTGGTTTATATCCCAAGTCTTAAAAAAATTTCCTTTCAAAACAACTGTGTCTTAAAGAACTCCTTTTCAGCATTGAATTTTTCTATTTTTATTGAATATTTTTTTACTTACATTTCAGATGTTATCCCTTTTCCTGGTTTCTCCCTTCCTGGAAATCCCCTATATTATCCTACTGCCCCTGCTTCTATAAGGGTGTGTTCCTCCACCCATCCACCCACCCATTCCTGCCTCCCTGACCTCCAGTTCACCTACACTGGGGCATCAATCTAGCCTTCATAGGACCAAGGACCTCTCTTCCCCCTGATGCCCAACAAGGCTATCCTCTGCTACATATGTAGCTGGAGCCATGGCTCACTCCATGTGTACTACTTGGTTGGTGGCTTAGTTTTTTGACCTCTGGGGGTTCTGGTTGGTTGATATTGTTGTTATTCCTATTGGGGTTGCAAACTCCTTAGCTCCTTTTGTCCTTTCTTTGTCTCTTCCACTGGGGAACCCAAGCTCAGTCCAATGGATGATTGCTAGCATATGCTTCTGTATTTGTCAGGCTCTCACAGAGCCTCTCAGGAGACAGCCATATCAGGCTCCCTTCACCAAGTACTTCCTGGCATCCACAATGGTCCCTGGGTCTGGTGACTGTATATGGGATGAATCCCCAGATGGAACAGTCTCTGGAAGGCCTTTCCTATAGCCTATGTTCTACATTTTGACTCCATATTTGCTCCTGTGAGTATTTTGTTCCCCTTTCTAAGAAGGACCAAAGCACCCACACTTTAGTCTTCCTTCTTCTTGATCTTCATGTGGTCTCTGAGTTGTATCTCTGGTATTCTGAACTTTTAGTATAATATCCACTTATCAGTTAGTACATACTATGTGTTCTTTTGTGATTGGGTTATCTCACTCAGGATGATATTTTCTAGTTCCATCCATTTGCCTGTGAATTTCATGAAGTCATTGTTTTTAGTAGTTGAATAGTACCCCATGGTTTAAATGTACCACATTTTCTGTATCCATTTCTTTGTTGAAGGACACCTGGGTTCCTTCTAGTTTCTGGCTATTAATAATAATGCTGCTATGAACATGATGAATCATGTGTCCTTGTTATATTTTGGAGCACATTTTGGGTATATGCCCAGAAGTAGCATAGCTGGGTCCTCATGTAATACTATGCCCAGTTTTCTGAAGAATCACTAAACTGATTTCCAGAGTGGTTGTACCAGCTTGCAATCCCACCAACAAATTTCCTGAACAGAACACTAATGGTTTTTGCTCTAAGATCAAGAATCAACAAATGGGACCTCATAAAATTGCAAAGTTTCTGTAGGGCAAAGGACACTGTCAATAGGACAAAATGGCAACCAACAGATTGGGAAAATACTTTTACCAATCCTACATCCAATAGAGGGTTAATATCCAATATTTATAAAGAACTCAAGAAGTTAAACTCCAGAGAACCAAATAACCCTATTAAAAATGGGGTACAGAGCTAAACAAAGAATTCTCATCCAAGAATACCGAATGGCTGAGAAGCACCTAAAGAAATGTCCAACATCCTTAGTCATCAGGGAAATGTGAATCAAAACAACCTTCAAAATCCACCTCATACAAGTCAGAATGGCTAACATCAAAATCTCAGGTGACAGCAGATGCTGGTGAGGTTGTGGAGAAAGAGGAATACTCCTTCATTGCTGGTGTCATTGCAAGCTGGTACAACCACTCTGGAAATCACTTGAGTGGTTTCTCAGAAAAATGGACATAGTACTACCTGAGGACCCAGCAATACCACTCCTGTGAATATACAAAGAAGATGCTCCAACATATAATAAGGACACATGCTCCACTATGTTCGTAGCAGCTTTATTTTGGATACCCAGAAACTGTAAAGAACCCAGATGTCCCTCAACAGAGGAATGAATACAGAAAATGTGGTACATTTACACAATAGAGTACTACTCAACTATTAAAAACAACAAACTTATGAAATTCTTAGGGATGAAATGTATGGATCTGAAGGATATCATCCTGAGTAAAGTAACCCAATCACAAAAGAACACATATGGTATGCACTCACCAATAACTGGATATTAGCCCAGAAGCTCTGAATATTCAAAGAACAATCTACAAACCATAAGAAACTCAAGAAGAAGAAAGACCAAAGTGTGGATACTTCGAGCCTTCTTAGAAGGGGGAACAAAATAACCAATGAAGGAGTTTCAGAGACAAAATGTGGAGCAGAGACTGAAGAATGGACAATCCAGAGACTGCCCCACCTAGGAATTCTTCCCATATACAATCACCAAACCCAGACACTATTGTGGATGCCAGCAAGTGCTGGCTGAAAGGAGCCTGATATAGCTGTCTTCTGAGAGGTTCTGTCATTGCCTGACAAACACAGAAGTGATGATCACAGCCATCCATTGGACTGAGCACAGGGTCCCAACGAAGGAACTAGAGAAAGGACCCAAGAAGCTGAAAGGTTTGCAGCACCATAGAAGGAACAACAATATGAACTAACCAGTGCCCCCAAAGCTCCCAAGGACTAAACCACCAACCAAAGAGTACACATGGTGGGACTCATGGCTCCAGCTGCATATGTACCAGAGGATGGCCTAGTCACTCAAGAGAAGAGAGGCCCTTGGTCCTGTGAAGGTTCTATACCTTATTGTAGGGGAATGCCAGGGCCAGAAAGCAGGAGAGCGTGGGTTGGTTAAGAAAAGGAATTGGGATGGCAATAGGGTTTTTTTTTGTTTTGTTTTGTTTTGTTTTGTTTTTTTGGAGAGGAAACCAAGAAAGGGGATAATATTTGAAATGTAAATAAAGGAAATATCTAATAAAAATTTTTTTTCAACTTTGGAATAATGAATAGTCAAGAAGCACCTAAAGAAGTGTTCAACATCCTTAGTCATCAGGGAAATGTAAATCAAAACAACATTGAGATTCCACCTCACACCAATCAAAATGACTAAGATCAAAAATTCAGGTGACAGCAGATGCTGGTGAGGATGAGAATCTTTCAACTTTGCAGAAAGCAGGGCACAATATTTGTATAGCTATACATACATTTGTTACATTTTCTTGATAAAGACTTACTACATAGATAATTCTGTTAGAAGTGGTGGTATTGGTAGGTGGTGTCCATGTACTTCTCTACATTCTATAATAGTGGTAATAAAAGCTGACTTGAATGTTCATTTCTATTTCAATAAGGAATGATTGTATGATCTTAGTGTTGAAGAGATTCTTTGTTTTTAAATTTATTCTTCTAGAAAAGATTAAAAGTGACAAGTGCTTTCTAAGTAGTGTTATATTTATTTATGTATTTATACATGCATATTTTCTTTTCTTTTCAGAAAAAAATTTGTCACATAATAACTTTTGTAACCATTCAGACTACTTTAATTCTATCATCAAAATCTAATGGAATAATGTATAATTTCAAGAATCAGTATAGTACTGTGAAATGAATCTTTTACTTTTCTACATACTTTTTTTATGGGAACATATGGTTTCATTTTTAAAGTCTTGTTTCTAAGGGAGGAATAATAGCTGCTCCTTAAAACACAGCTTAAGATTTGGATGGTGAAATAACACTTCAGGGCTACACTTAAAGCAAAGTCTCAGAACTTAGGCTGCAGGCTCCAAGCAGGAGATCCTATGCAGATACTTACATAAGCCATCTGGACTCAGGCATCTGCATCCCAGATTTATGATTTTGAGTCTTGAGATCTTTATAATGAGCTCTAAACCTTTGCCATATCACTAAAATTTATGAGTTCTGTTTTGCAATTTAATTATGTATTCTCTTTCAATATTTTCTATACAAATGTAGTGTTGACATTTCTAATGAAGCAATTGTTTTATGTAGGTTGAATTTATTCCACATGTTTACTTTATTAAGTATTATTGTGTTTCATAATTTGTACTTGAGGATTTAATAAAAAGGATCTTTCCATGATGATTTTTATATTTACTTGGACACCCAAAATATCTTTTCAAGCCTCTTAAGTTGTCTATTTTCCCATCACCATTATTGGCTTAAATAGTGTGTGTTATATCTGAAAGAGCAAAGTTTTAGGAGCAGCAACCCATTTTCAGTCAAAGTAGACACAAAAGAAACTCTGGAGAGTAAATATCATCATATCAAGAATGATTATATTTTTAATTCTCAATAGAAAATGATATATATATATATATATGAGATATAAAAATTCTGAGTCATAGGCTATTGAGTGTGAATGACAATCTATAGAAAATTTGATGCAATACTTATGTGTATTTCAAGTAGAAACATTCTCATTTTAAAACAATACCTTCTGAATGAACCCTAAAGCAAATTTGATATAGATTTAGGGCTCCCTAACGAAAGATTAGAGACATTCCTTTAACCAAATACTTTACCTTCGTTTTAGTTTTCCTGTTTCAATATTTTCTTCCTAGTGTTCAATAATATCACATATAGATTGATAAAATTAGTTCAATTGCATCATTTATATACAGAAGGAAAATAAATTTACATGCTAATAAGTTATTATGCTATTTAAAAAGTGTCCTTGCTTCCTGGTGGAAATTATAGGCAAGTATATCTTACTTTAATGTGACGATGATTAAAGAACATTTGTGCTCATAGGAAGTGTTCCTTGTGTGAGTTCTGGTGCTTAGCATTGTTTGAGTGCTCCTGGAGATGGTAGAGTGTTAAGAAGAATGCTCAGTTGAAGTGAGATTTTTGTTGAACACAAAACAGTGTTCCCTATATTCCTATGTCTAGTTACTTTTAGATTAACTGCAACTTTCATAAGACAGAAATTGTCACTATTGCTGGTGCTTAGATATCAATGATTTTTATTTGGATTTTTACTTTATCTTTGTCATGTGTTTCTACAATAGATACCGGTTTTGATTTGTTTGTTTGTTGGGTTTTTTTTAAGTAAAGAATTTTTCTTTCTTATCTTTTCTTCCCCATTTTCTGTATTTGTTTTTTAGGTCTTTCCTATCTTTCTATTAATAATGCTTAAGGATTTTTTACATGCATACAGTATGTATCAATCAAGTATACTTCACACTTATTCCATTCTAATTCCCACCCCCCATTACACCATCAATTTCTATTCCCAACATTTATGTTTTTAGGGTTTTTTTTTTGCCAGCTAGGTTTATTCTGTGCAGTCAGCATGTTTAGAGATGGAGAACTCTTCATATGTACTATTACAAATGCTACATATATGCTATCTATCATTAATAACTCCTCAGCCAGGGGTAGGTCTTCCTGACAAATTGAGTCTTCATGCTGGGACTTCAGATAGTTTCATCTGGGGCAGGTCTTCTGAGTCTGACAGAACTATAAGTTAAAATGTGAAACTGTTGTATAGTGATTTGAAAACAGTCTCTTTGTAAGTTACCTACCACCTCTGGTACTTACAATTTTTTTCCTCCTCTCTTCTCTAATGAACCCAGAGGCTTAGGAGAACAGAGTGTAGTGTAGTTGTCATATTTGTGAATAAGCACTACATAATGGTTTTAATAATAGATTGTTAAACTTACAGATCTGTGTAACAGTCAACTCTTTTCAAAGAAGCTTCATTTTGCAACAGATGGCAACTAACATAGAGACCCACAGCTGACCAAATATAAAGAATGAAAGGCTATGGAATGCTTGGGCCTAAATTTGACATCTATGTCACACATGCCCTCAACCAAAACTTTAAAGATTATGACAGAAGAGGGGAGAGTCAGTTTATAAGATCCACATACAATAGATAAATACATTATACGTTTTACAGCACACAGAGTGCACTTTCATCTATGAACTCATAATGATTGTGACAGATGCAGATAACAGACAAAATCTCATCATGAAGCAGGGTAAGCAGCTGAGTTACTCACATTTGGTAGATGCTAAGAGAGAGAAAGAGAGAGAGAGAGAGAGAGAGAGAGAGAGAGAGAGAGAGAGAGAGAGAGAGAGAGAGAGAATCAGCTTTCTTAAAGGGCATGACTCCTGGTAGATCAAACACATTCCAGAACAGGCTCCTAAACCAAAAGTATTTGAGTAAGACAAACAGAACCCTATGGTTTAAGACAACCAGACAACATGAAGTTAGATGGGTGGGGGGTATGCATCTTGGATGAGTTTGGGGAGAAAGTTTAATATGTTTCAAATACATTTTAAGACAATTGAAACTATTAATTAAATATTAAAAATACTTTATGTATTATTTTTTTAAAAAGCCCTTTAAAATATTTCAAGAAATTTTCATCATTTGGTATTGTTCTAGTTAATATCAAAATGTTTACTACTTCCCTGGTTTTAATTTAGATGTCTTCTATTGGGTTCTGATTTTTGTCTTACATTCTGCCTTAAGTGTAAATGATTCATTCTTTTGTTAAACTGTTATGGAAAAGGCAAGTCTGAAGAATGAAAATTTTATTATTTAGCATTTTATATATTCCCTTTTAAATGTCTGACCAAATGAAAGTGTGATAAGGCTAGATTATTCTCTCTCCAAAGAGCATTTGAAAGTGATACATGTTCCTCATTCAATTTTTAACTATCCCATTTGAGATCTTTGAGAACAATTAATCTTTTTATTTGGTCTCTTAAAAATACCCTTATCTGCTGTAACATATGTATTCTATATGACTTTTTTCCAATATGAGAAAAAGATCCAGTATTTAAATTATAAAATTAATGCTCATTAATATGTAAATATCTTTAGTTTTTCTGTTACTATAGAAATAACTCTCATCTTATTTTGGTGCAAGACATAAATGGTAAAAGACAATGAGAATGAGTCATGCATTATCTTTGTAAAACCTATCTTATATAGAATTTTCACTTTTACATAGTACTCATGATGATACTGGAAAATCCTTGAAAATGAGTTTATTACAATAAGTTATGAGTATTTTAAAATGAGTAAACATTTAGGCTAAACAATGCAAGTTTTGAAAAGACTTTGATAATCAATGTTATGTAACCTTCTGTGGCATATATTAATATATAAATTTTATTACACTTTATTGTGTGATTGTATGTGTTTGTGTTTGTTTGTGCATGTCTTTGTATTTATACTAATGTAAGTCAAGTTCAGAAGACAACTTTCAGGATTTAATCTCTCTGACCTTGGGGTTATTAGATTTGGTGCCATCCTGCCAGTCCAAGTATACATTTTGCTTTACATTTTTTCTTTCTATAGTTTCTTAGCTTAGCAGCTAAGAGAACTTGCTCTTCTAAAAGACCATGTTCAGATTCTATCCTGATATCTGGCCCCTCAGAGTGGTCTATGTCTCCAGGTCCAGAGAATCTGATTCTCTCTTCTGGCTTTGAGGGGCTTACACACACAGCATACACATATACATACATATACAGACACACATGCATTACACAGAGATACACAGACAAACACATCCAAAGACAGATAACAGTCAACCTTTTCCTATAGAAGGCTTGTTGCTTTTTACTTCCTCAGTGATTTCTTAAATTTTTCTTAGCCTTCTCATTGTACTCTCTCACATCTTCTTAAAATCTTCATGAAATGAATAACATTAATTATTGATATAAAAGGTCTACAGCTGTGACTCACTAACCTCTCTATAGGTATTATTCCATTGGAAACATTGTAGCAATTCA
>JADRCD010219367.1:0-10710 GCA_019843815.1 Montemys delectorum
CCTGAGTGTAGACAGTGTATGGGGTATGGCTGTGCCAGTGTATGTGTGTATGTGGGTGTGGGTGGGTGGGCTGGTATACATAGACCAGAGCATTTCTTAGAATACCTTTCACTGTATTTTTTTTTTTTTTTGGAGTCAGGCTTTACCACCTATCCTTGAGTTAAATTACTAGTTATACTGGCTGTCTAGCAAGCCCCAGGAATCATTCTGTTTATGTCTCCCCAGTGCTAGAATTATAGTGGTACACTACAGTTACTAGCTTTTTTTTTTTTTTTTGTGAGTTCTGGAAATTCAAACTCTGGTCTAACAAACAGTTCAAAAACGTCAACTGAACCATCTCTTTAGTCCAAATCAAACAATACTTAGTGGCCAAAAGTCAAGTCAATTAGCAATCATGACTGGTTGCTTGAAGATGAATGGGAGTTTGGGAGCCCGAGAATATGTGAACAATCAAGCAAGTATTAATCATCCAGCCACTTTGTGTGCGTAAGTGCACAGACCTGTACCTATGCCAATGTACCTATGCCAATGTACCTATGCAAATGTACCTATGCAAATGTACCTATGCCAATGTACCTATGTAAACATGTAAGTGGTATGTCCTAACTGGAGACTTAAGATTTTCCAACACACACACACACACACACACATACATTATACCAATGTCCATAAAACTTACCATACAATAGAAAAGATTTCCCCTGCAAGCAATTCACTCATAAATGAATCATAAACACATTTTATAAACACATTTTTAAACTTTTATACTTAAAACACCTTTTATCTTTGTGCAGTCCCCTCTAAGGTTCATTCTTCAAAATGGCTTTTCTACCCTGAATTAAGCCTTAGGTAAGGCAACTATTTCAGCAGCGAGTAATGCTCTAAGTTGGAAAATCACTCGGCCATATGAACACACAAGCAGTGCTGTTTGCGTGCAAGCTTAGAGTTGGTGGGGACTGGGGGAAGCATGAGCTAAGACTTGGTGTGGGGATGGAGAGCATATAAGACGGACTGGATAAGTAGCAAAGTGACCCGAGAGGAGAGCCAGGGGTAACCTGGGAGAGCTAGGAGTCCTAGCTGCCTGGAGTACAGTCCCTGGAGTTTGAACTTAATTATACTTGGAGGATATGAGGGACCTGTGACTTACAGCCTGGATGTCTGGGAGGTAAGAAAGAAGTGCATCTTGGAAGACACAGGCAAGTATAAAAAGGAGAAAGAGCCAGCCTTGCAGGAACCTGTAAAAAGATGGCTGAGAAGCACTAAGGGTTCCTGGGGACAGAGATGGCGTCAGGATGTGCAGTTCCGTGAGTCCTGTGGACGGCAGAGTGGATGTGTTTTGGTGTCTCATTTTGTTGCTTTTCCCTCCAGCTATTCTGAAGAAAGAGCCAGGAAGGTTCTCAAACTGATCCAAGCCTGAACTCTAGTGGCTTGGAAGCAGCAACACTAGCAAGAATGACCACAGTGACCCTTTCTTTCGTGAATCACTACTGGGTTTATAAAAAAAGTCTGACAAAAAGCACGTGAGAAGCCCCAACCCCAGCCTTTCCCATTTGAGAAGCAAAAAGCATGAACCCAGTGGCCACCCACTCAGAAGTCAGTGAAGGGACTGCAGCTCTACACATTCAGGCTCGCAGTGACTATCCCCAGGTATGAGACAAACTTCCCGCACAGGTAGTGAAAACAGAAGCCATATGTGTTATCTCAGTCCATGCCTGATCCACAGTGTTGAAAGACCTTTAAATGTTTATCTGTTGTGGAAATCTAAGTGGAAAGTTACTTCTTTTGAAAGAACATTTACTTTTGAATCATATACGCATTGGTTAAGGTAATACTACAAATTTGGTTCTGTTAGGAACACCCTTTCGAAATGTCTCTGCTTCATGCTTGGGTGATCATATGATGATGTTTTAATTTCTTAGTACTATAAATACCGCATTTCCCCCTATTACATAAATGTGAGACTTCCCCTGTCCACAAAGGCCCTTTTTGCTGAAGCAGCCAGGCCATTTGTTCTGTGTAACACTTGGAAATCTCTACCCCCTTTAGTGGTGTCAAGATGAAATAAAAATACATATTGTAAGAGCTTATTTTTTGCCTTTCAAATAATTTCAAAAAAAATTTAAGCAGGCTTTTAATCACTAAAATTATTTGGTTAAGAATGAATTTCATGATGAAATTTTTTGAGGACTCAAAGGAAAATGTTAAAGGAAATATGTAGCAAGATGGTATCAAGGCCTGAACTCAATGCAAAACTTAAAAATTCTCATTTTTAAATTATTGAACAAAGCCCCAAAATTTATTTAATGCTAAGAAAAAAACAGAAGTGGATAACCTTCAAATCATTAATTTAAACTAAAGTAGACAAAAAAAATCATGATTGAAGTTGTCATTTGTCATCAGATTTGTAACAATAATAATATAATTAAGAATTGGGGGCCTGTTTTTTATTTATTTGTTTGTGAGGTTTTTTGTTTGCGGCTATATGTGTGTTCCTACATCTGTGCATGTGTGCGTGTGTATGTGCGTGTGTGCGTGTGCGTGCGCGTGCGTGTGCATATGTGTGTGTATGTGCGTGTGTGCATGTGCGTGTGCGTGTGTGTGTGTGCACGTGTGCATGTGTGTGTATGCGTGTGTGCGTGTGCGTGTGTGCGTGTGCGTGTGTATATGTGCGTGTTTGTGTGTGTGCGCGTGTGTGTGCGTGTGTGTGTGTGTGTGTGTGTGCACGTGTGCGTGTGTGTGCGCGTGTGCATGTGTGTATGTGTGTGTGCGTATGTGTGTGTATGTGTGTGTGTATGTGTGTATGCACATGTGGAGGGCCAAAGATTGACATCTGGTGTCTTTCCTGGATACTGCACCACAGTTTTTTAGCCAGGTTTCTCACTGAACCTAAAATTCGCCTTTAGACTGCGTTAGACAGCCAGCAAACCCAGGGGATTCTCCAGTCTCTGTGCCCCCAGAGCTGGGATTAAAGCTAAGTGCTGGTATACAAACGTCTGTTTTATATTTTGTTTTGAATGTGAGAGTTGGAGATCAGAACTCACAATCTTGTGTTTGCGGGTGAATACTTCACCACCTATGGAGCCATTTCTCCGGTCTCCCTTTTGTTTTTTGGTTGTTTTGTTGTTGTTGTTATTGCTGCTGCTGTTTGGTTTTGTTTTTGTTTGTTTGTTTGTTTAATTGATTGATTGTTTGTTTTTGAGAAACGTCTCACTCTTTTTTCCTGAGTTAGCCCCGGAATGTGAATCAGTTCTCCCACCTTGGCTTTCCTGAGTACTAGACATGTAGATGTGAACAAGAACACACAGGTTGAAGTTTTGAGGTTTTATTTTGATGTGTTATTTCCAGAAAGTCCTTTCAGTGAGTGACTTCAGTGAAAGGGGACCATTCCTAGCACTATGAGGACACATTTCAGTTGTATAGTGAACAGCCAAAACACCGACTGAGGCCATTTCCCCATGCAGACGCAGGGAATGTCTCACCTCTTCCCACTGCATGAACAACCGAAGGTCCAAAGCCTCTGATCTGGAAGCCAAGCCCATCTGCAGAATCTGGGATCTTAACAGTCCTAAAAGTAACCAGAAAATACGGTGAGACAAATGTAAATCCACAGTTGGTTCCGAAGGTACTCATCTACACCTCCACTCATTTTAGCAAGACTTACATCCTTGAGATGGCAGGGAGGAGTTTGGAGGTAGCTGCTTCTACAGCTCAGACAGCTCAGGGCCCTCAACAGGATGTAAATAGAATGGTAGTGGTAGCCTCCAGATGGGCTTCCCTGCTCAGGCCCCCAAAACAGGATGTCAAGAACAATAGGTGGTAGAGGCCAGTCCGGCTAGGTCAGCTCAGAAAAGAAGAGAAACTTCCTGACCAGAGAGCGTGCGCAGTGTTGTTAACCTCTCCCCTACTGGACTTTTCAACCTCCTTGGCACTAAAATATCTTATGCATAGTCTTGCATTTTATTCACCTACTTATCTCAAATAAAATTTTGTATGAAAGGAGAAGGTCTTTGTTAGGTTTCCCCCATTATTAGAAATGCCCCCTCTGGGAGCGGGGACAGGAGAGGGGGTAATAGGTGAATGAGAAATCTAAGGCCCCATGTGGCCAGCTCGGTTGTAGCTCAGCTCAGTCTGTTCTTTACTAGAGTGTATTCTTGCTTCCCCATTTGTCCTAACTTCTACTGCTTGATTGCAGGAATCTAAGAGGCGAGACTGCGGCTGGGGTCAAGAGCAGAAGAAACTGGAAAACTGGGGAAGGTCAACCTGGAGGATACCACTGAGAGAGAAGCCCTGGTGGAGATAACACTGGCCATCGCCTAACCCAAAACTAGGCATAGAATATGGATGCCATACAGTGCCTACTCACTCTTACATAGATACATCCTTTGTGGGAAAGAACAGACAATGTGGACAGCTAAATTAGCTCTACATCCTTATATGGCTACACTGTAGTTGGGTAAACTTGGGTTTGGACTAGCTCCTACTGTAAAACGTGCTACAGAAACTACGGGAGACTATCACTATTAAAATGGATTTTGTAGTATGCTGATGGGGATTAAAGAGATAGTTTCTGTACTAGTTAAATTCTGTTGCTAGCATAAAACTACTACCAAAGGCAAGTCATAGGGACATTAATTTCATCTTATAGATGACTGTCAATCATCAAGGAGACTATGGCAAAGGCCTCAGAACAGAAGGGAAGCAGACACCATAGGACAATCCCATTTAGCAGCTTCCTTCGTGCCTCTGCTCAGCCAGCTTCTCTCTGCATGCCGGACACCACAGCCAAGGAGTGGTACAACTCAGAGGGCCGGGCCATCTGCCATCCATTAGCTATGAAGAAAATGCTCCCAGAGACCAGGGCATAGAGCAATCTGATAGAAGCAGTTCTTCAACTAAGGTTCCCCTTCCTCGGTATGTCAAGGTGATATCCAAGATTAGCCATTACAAGTAGCAAACTGCCCTGAATGATGCTGAGCTAGATAGATACTCAAGAAAAAAGAAGCATTCTTCATTGACTTACTATCACAAACAGGAAATGAGTATCTTGTGAAATTCCATTATATATAATAATATAAACAAAAACCATAGTTAATGCATTTCTACTGTTGCAAATATCACCAGAGGACCAACAAGGACAAGTTATAGAGGACAGAGGTGTCTAACACTATATCATATCATCAGGAATTTGATTAACTTATGTGTTTCTATAATATATCTCTGGAAGAATAAAAACTGGAGTAAGAGAAGCATCGCCAATGAACTCGCACCAAAATGAATTTGAGGAGAAGAATATGAGACCGTTGTCATGGCACACTGGAAGGGATGTGCTGTTTGTCACCAACAATGGAGAACATTCCCCAGAAAGAAGCCAGAAATCAGAGAGCAAACCCAAAGAGCAGAGAACTCTACAGAGGATGGAGCATTGTTATGTAAAGATGACTTATCATAAACTGCAATAGAGAGCAAAACAAAATGGACACAGTGCAGGACATTTGGCTGGATGGCCCTGCATGCCCAAGTACCAACTGTGGTCTGAAAAGGATGAGTTAGTTATAAAACAAATCTAACTATCCCTTCACAGACACACTGGACAGCCTGAAGATAGGCACATCTATTGGAAGCAGCTCGCAGAAGGCTTTGCACCTGGAAGAACCTACAAAACCCCAAGTTACATTTAGGCCTGTGGGCAGTGCCTGACACTGAAGTCTTTGATGTAACCCAGGCGAGCAATCAGTGATAAAAATGCAAATTTCCCTTCCAGTAGCAGTTTGAAAGTGCTATTATAAATGAGGTTATATACCATAGCATGATTTGCATGTAGGTAGGACAGATGTCAGAGAACCAGACATCCTCTATCCTTAATTACATACATTATGGGGTGCAGGGCTATATGCATTCATTTGAACAGTGAGTGGTTATTATTATTTGTCAAAGAGACATATCATTTCACTAAAATTAAAGCGAACTAAGGCAAGAAGAGAATGAATACATGAGCTGGTGAGAATGAACCAGGAAGCGGCTGCCTGCTTTTGCGTCCATGGCACGTAAATTCCCTCAGCATCGACTGACTACCTTATGGCTTCCAGGCCACTGCTTCATTAC
The DNA here is from genome assembly GCA_019843815.1 of Montemys delectorum. Classification (NCBI taxonomy): domain Eukaryota; kingdom Metazoa; phylum Chordata; class Mammalia; order Rodentia; family Muridae; genus Montemys; species Montemys delectorum. Next base: position 6,103 of record JADRCD010219367.1, read on the forward strand.
ATCTAGGCTTCTGCAATCCTTGGCAGGCTCCCAGTGCTCTTTCAGGGAAGCCTGCCCTCCTACCCAAAACTGTTGTGTGCTTCCGACTGCTAGTCTTCAAGATGACCATACAGTTTTTAAAACAAAATGGGTACACCACGTCATGAAATCCATTTTAGGGGAAAACCTAGAATTTCTCTAATTAAACATGATTAAACTCAAATGAAAACATGGTCTTTATAGATCATATTTTTCCAAAGGGAAACCCACATTGCCTATTAAAATAATCAATGAAAGTATAGATGAGGAATGTTCAATTTCTGGTAGAGAATAAATATGTGAAATGAGCTACTAAAAAACCTTTTGGAGAAATTCCTTGATGTTATCAAGTGTAAAATACAGCTGGAATCAAAGAAAAATTCTGCTGTATTTACTTCTTATATTTTTGTCTTTTCCTCTCTAAATGGGATACTACTTAAACTACCAAAGGAAAAAAAAAAAAAGGAAAACCCACCCAAAACTTCCACACAGTTTCTCCTGAGGCCTCATGCTTTCTGAGCCTGATCTAAAGATTCTCCCCAATCCCGTTAGCCTTGGAAGCCTGAGAAGAAAAAGGTGTGGTTTCAGACAAAATGAATTCTTTGGAGAGAGAGATATCACTACCTCTCTCTCCCCCTCCCCCCCACTCCTCTTTATAAAATTGAGAATCACTCACTCTGGTAAGCACCTCAGGTGATCTGTCTGTACCAGGGCATGAGCAGCTTGCTGGCACTACTTTTACTTCATGAACTTTCTGAGAAGTTACCAGTCATAGCAGAAAATCCACCTAAGAGAAAACTTCTACTGTTCTCATTATCAAGTCAACTTATGAATGAAAATATCAAGGAAATCCCAAGATACTGTATGTACTGGCTAGTTTTGTGTGTCAACTTGACACAGGCTGGAGTTATCACAAAGAAAGGAGTTTCAGTTGGGGAAGTGCCTCTATGAGATCCAGCTGTGGGGCATTTTCTCAATTAGTGACCAAGGGGGTAGGGCCCCTTGTGGGTGGTGCCATCTCTGGGCTGGAAGTCTTGAGTTCTATAAGAGAGCAGGCTGAGCAAGTCAAGAAAAGCAAGCCAGTAAAGAACATCCCTCCATGGCCTCTGCATCAGCTCCTGCTTCCTGACCTGCTTGAGTTCCAGTCCTGACTTCCTTGTGATCAACAGCAATGTGGAAGTAAGCCAAATAAACCCTTCCCTCCCCAACTTGCTTCTTGGTCATGATGTTTGTGCAGGAATAAAAACCCTGACTAAGACACTGTACTAGGTTGAGAATGTATTTTTTGTGGTTGAATGTAAAATGTCCTCAACAGAACTACGTCCTGGGTACTTGACAGCAATGGAATTTTTGGTGAGTGATCCTGGGAGATCTGACCTACTTGATGGTATCAGACCTTGATGGTCTTACAATATTCTGGATGACTGGGAGGTGATGAAAAATAGAACATGAGACCTAAATAGAGGACCAAGTCTGTGGAGGTGTGTTGTTAGGGGTTGTATCTTCTCCTGAATGCTTCCTGCCTTTCTATTTCACTGCTTCCAGGGTCCCATGAAGTCACCACACACTCACATCATGTTGTGGGTAGCCCATGGAGGCAAGCAACTGTGAACTGAGGCCTGTAAAACCAGAAGCTAAAGTAAGCCCTTCCTCCCTAGAGTTGCTTATGTCATCTATTTGCCACAGAGAGACAAGAAAACTAATCAGTTCAGCCTTATTAGTCAGGGAGATACTGCTGAACATATAGTAAATAGGTCATTGTAAGTATCTAGAATGTTTCAAAGACTTCAAAAAACTTCCAACTCTTTACATAATCAGCAACTTAGACTGAAGGGAAACTAGTACTCTATGTGGATTAGAAAGGCACTTTCAAATGTAAATAAATGTTAAGAATGGACGTATTCTGTGGCATCAACCATTGTAAGATGACATAATTATTTATGGCCAAGGCACACTGAAGTGTCTGCACACATGTCTACTGCTCATAGTAGGATGTTGAGAGTTTCTACAAGCAATTAGCAGGTAGACTAGCTTGGGATGCCAGAACACATCCCACAGTACACAAAGTGTCTAGTAGAGTTTGGAGTTATAGGAATTTTACTTTATAGGACATTCTCCTCAATGGAAACCAGTATAACTGTCTAAAGACAATATACACACTAATTAATAAATGTTAAAACTTATAGGAGGATTTTCCATATCAGATACCACTCTAGCTTATTTATATTGTCTCTTAAAAAGAGAAGAGAAGCTTTTCTACCTCTGTCTACAACTAGGAGGGACAGCTCAGTCATAGACCTTTGAGCACCTTTCCCACAAGGGGAGAGCTTGTCTCCAAGGTAGTGCTCTGATGCCAGGACTCAAGGAAGATTACCATTTTCTCTCCAGTGACTTACTAAGGCAGGACCAGCCAGGAGACACATCTGCAGAAGATGGAGAGCAACTGTGACAAGGTCCTTCATTCATCCATCTACACACAGGAGGGATGGCTGACTCAACAGCCCTCTGTGCACCGGTCTTACCAGGGCAGAGCTGGTCTCCTAGGAGTGTTGACACAGGCTTAGAGACCCACAGGAGGACAAGCTCCAGCCAGAGACAGCAAGAACATCTATCACCAGAGATTACCAGATAGTAAAAGAAAAACACAAGAAACCTACCAACAGAAACCAAGATTACTTGGCATCATTAGAACCTAGTACTCCCATCACATAAAATCCTGGATACCCCAAGACACTGGAAAAGCAAGATTTGAATCTAAAATCATATATTGTGATGGTGATAGAGGAATTTAAGAAGGACATGAATAACTCTCTGAAATACAGGAGAACACAGGTAAACAGGTACAAGCCCTTAAAAAGGAAACACAAAAATCCCTTAAAGAATTACAGGAAAACATAACCAAACAGGTGAAGGAATTGAACAAAACCATCCAGGACCTAAAAATGGAAGTAGAAACAATTAAGAAATCACAAAGAAACAACTCTGGAGATAGAAAACCTAGGAAAGAAATCAGGAATCATAGATGCAAGCATCACCAACAGAATACAAGAGATAGAAGAGAGAATCTCAGGGGAAGAAGATACCATAGAAAACATTGACACAACAGTCAAAGAAAATGCAAAATGCAAAAAGATCCTAACCCAAAACATCCAGGAAATCCAAGACACAATGAGAAGACCAAACCTAAGGATAATAGATATAGAAGAAAGTGAAGACCTCCAACTTAAAGGGCCAGCAAATATCTTCAACAAAATTATAGAATAAACTTCCCTAACCTAAAAAAAAAGATGCCCGTGAACACACAAGAAGCCTACAGAACTCCAAATAGTTTGCCACATAATAGTCAAAACATCAAATGCACAAAACAAAGAAAGAATTTTAAAGCAATGAGGGGAAAAGGTCAAGTAACATATAAATAAAGGCAGACCTATCAGAATTACACCAGACTTCTCCCCAAAGACCATGAAAGCCAGAAGACCCTGTACTGATGTCATACAGACCCTAAGAGTTTAATGAAAATGAAGCCACAACATATCCAAACTTATGGGACACAATGATAGCAGTCCTAAGAGGAAAACTCATAGCTCTAAGTGCCTCCAAAAAGAAATTGGAGAGAGCATATACCAGCAACTTGACAGCACATCTGAAAGCTCTAGAACAAAAAGAAGTAAATTCATCAAAGAGAAGTAGAATGAAGGAAATGATCAAACTCAGGGCTGAAATCAATCAAGTGGAAACAAAAAGAATTATACAAAGAATCAACCAAACCAGGAGCTGGTTCTTTGAGAAAATCAACAAAATACATAAATTCTTAGCCAGACTAACTAGAGGGAACAGAGACATTATCCTAATTAACAAGATCAGAAGTGAAAAGGGAGACAGAGGATGACCAAGTTGATCATCAATGAGAGGAGAGGTCCTTTGTCCTGTGAAGGTTCTATGCCCCAGTGTAGGGGAATGCCAGGGCCAATAAGTAGGAAAGGGTGGAGTGGCAAGCAGGGGGAGAGGGGAGGCAACAGGGGTTTGTTCTTGTTGTTTTTTGGTCTTTTGGTTTTTTGTTTTTTTTTTTTTTGAGGGGAAACTGGGAAAGGAGAAATCATATGACATGTAAATAAAGAAAATATCTAATAAAAAATAAATAATTAAAATTTAAAAAATTTTAAAAAAAGGATAAACAGGCTGAGAAAGAAATTAGGGAAACAACACCCTTCAAAATAGTCACAAATAATATAAAATACCTTGGTGTGACTTTAACTAAGCAAGTAAAAGATCTGTATGACAAGAACTTCAAGTCTCTGAAGAAGATAATCAAAGAAGATCTTAAAATGGAAAAATCTCCCATGCTCATGGATTGGCAGGATTAGTATAGTAAAAATGGCCATCTTGCCAAAAACAATCTACAGATTCAGTGGAATCCCCATCAAAATTCCAACTGAATTCTTCCGACTTAGAAAGAGCAATTTGCAAATTCATCTGGAATAACAAAAAACAAAGGATATCAAAAACTATTCTCAACAATAAAAGAACCTCTGGTGCAATCACCATCCCAGACCTTAAGCCCTAATACAAAACAATTGTGACAAAAACTGC
>JADRCD010219369.1:0-12688 GCA_019843815.1 Montemys delectorum
GGAGGGTGTTTAACCTATTAGTGCGCTAGCTTCAACCAACAAAAACACTAAGAATGTCACCGATCAGAACCTAAATTCTTCAGCAGAGATTCCCCCCCCTGCTGTCACCCATCTGCCTATTGTCTCCACCAGTGAACTTGAAAATTGTTTTTGTTTATGATTTCCCTTTTGATTATTAATGCAAAACTTTCATGAAATCATTTCCATACTTGAACATCTTATTTTTTTTCAACCTAAATCTGTGTTTGCACGCCAGGCTTAGTAATAGTTGATTCACATTATGTATTTCTTATTTCTTTTGAGGAAAAATTGTTTTGTTGTTGTTGTTGTTGTTGACAATAATAGCTAACCCTATAGAATAATTGTTAAGCTTCCGGAGCCTGTGCCTTTGATATCAGTATCTTACCAGTCAGCAGAGGGAAAAGACTGACAGACTTATACACTTGTAGAGAGTGATTAATGTAGAATGCTCCATAAAGGCCAAAGCTATTAATAATGTTGGCATTATGTAGTGATAAACAAACCTATTTATGGCAATGCAGCCTTATGCACTTTAGACTGAGATAGAGGTTCCTGATGCCAAAAGAACTGGCTTGAGAATATCATTGAAATTAAAAAGATTAAATACTCATTACTGAAAGGAAATGGAGAGCTCATCCTAATCCTTGTCTAACTATGGCTGTGTTTTTTCCTGTAGTGCAAATCCATATAGGCATTGTTATACACAGCAATGCTTTCCTGTTCTGTAAGAACTTGTAATGTCCTGTAAATAAGAGTCAGTCTTTTGGCCAGGCAGTGGTGGCACACACCTTTAATCCCAGCACTTGGAAGGCAGAGGTAGTCAGATTTCTGAGTTCAAGTCCAGTCTGGTCTACGGAGTGAGTTCCAGTACAGCCAGGGCTAGACAGAGAAACCCTGACTTGAAAAAACAAAGTCAGCCTTTTGTTTAATTCTCTTTTTGAAAAGTAAAAGATATAATTCCATTAGCTGACTTCCTACATGCTAAGTCCTAAACAAATTAGAATTACTGCTGTTACTCTTTGGTTCTCTCCTTTGATAGTATTATACTAATTAAGATGTTTAATTGCATCTTAATGTTATAATCAACTAAATCCTTTCCTTTTCGGTGAAGGTCCTGTCATTTATGGGGGGGGGGGGAAGAGTGAGTAGGGGAAGGCAGAAACTGAGAGATTTTGTCCATTTAGGATTAATGGCTAGAGTCTCTGAGTTGGCGACAGAGGATGAGATAAAATCAATGAAACCTTAAGCAAATGCTTTCAGAAATTTGGAAACATGAAGTGGAGAACTGTAACCCTACCCAGGAAGCCAACAATGAAGTGAGTACTGGGAATTTAGCAGCTCACTTCCAAGCTTCATTTCCAAGATGTAATTCTACATTAGGAACTCACAGTAGTCTAGGGAGACGGGAACGCACTCCAGGAGCATAAAGCAGGGTTTACTAAAACTGAAACAGAGTACCTGGCAGGAGAACGAGAGAAGTGGAGGAGGAAGAAGTGTGGAGATTAATATCTTAGATGTTTGTAAAACAGTGGTTCTCATCGTTCCTAATGCTGCAGCCCTTTAATACAGGTCCTCATGTTGTGGTGATCATGCTGCCCCCCCCACCATAAAATTAATTTTGTTGTTACTTAATAGCTGTAATTTTGCTACTGTTATGAATTGTAATGTAAATAATTTTGGAGATAAATGTTTGTCAAAGGGTTCATGAACCACAGATTAAGAATCATTGTTAAAGGATTGATTGAACTATTCAATGACAAAAAGCTCAAGTATTCAAATACGAAAAGACAAAAGAATCAATAGATGGAGAATAAACTGTCAACAGCATGAACAGACAAAGATTGATCACATAGAATCTGGAAACCAATCTCAGGAAGATGCTTTGTCTATCAATCCTAGACTAATGACTACTCTGGCTGTGCCTTAGACAACAGTTCTATGGGAACAATTGGGTTCTTAAGTTACATTCAAAGCATACCATGACACTGTTGCTCCCCCATGGGGCTGCAAACTCCTTCAGCTCCTTCGGTTCCTTCTCCAACTCCTCCATCGTGGACTGCACGCTCAGTGCTCAGTCCAACAGTTGGCTGCAAACCTCCGCCTCTGTATATATCAGACTCAGACAGAGACTCTCAGGGGACAGCCTTATCAGGTTCCTGTCAGCAAGCACTTCCAGGCATCTGCAATAGTGTCTGGGTTTTGCAACTCTATAAGGGATGGATCCCCAGGTGGAGAAGTCTCTGGATGGCCTTTCCTTCAGTCCCTACTCTTCACTCTGTCTCCATATTTCTTCCTGTGAGTATTTTGTTCTCCCTTCTAAGAAGTACTGAAGCATCCACACTTTGATCTTCCTTCTTCAGCTTCATACGGTCTTTATCTTGGGTATTCCAAACTTTTGGGCAAATATCCACTTATCAGTGAATGCATAACCTGTGTTCTTTTGTGACTGAGTTACCCCTCCTCCCCTGCTCTGGAGATCCTAGGTACTGAACCACCAACCAAAGAGTACACAGAGTATACACCAAAGAGTGGCAGAGGATGGCCTTGTTGGACATCAGTGAGAGGAGTTGCCCTTTAGCCTAAGGGTGTTTGATGCCCCAGTGTAGGGGAATGCCAAGGTGGGAAGGTGGGAATGGGTGGGTAGGTGGGGGAGCACCCTTATAGTGGCAGTAAGGGGGAATAGGATAGGCGGAGACCTGGAAAGGGTAACATTTGAAATATAAATTCAAAAAAATCCAATAAAAAGAAGTGTACCATCTCAAAATGTCTAAATGTTTTATAAAATATAAAATCTGAGAAACTCAATAGTCTAAAATCTTTGTTATAAGATCTTCAATTAGAGGGGTTAAGAGAGAATTGCAGAAGCCAAAAACCAAACCAAACCAAATCACACCAAACAAAACCAAACCAATCCAAACCAAACAAAACCAAACAAAACCAACCAACCAACCAACCAAACAAACAAACAAAAACATGGAGACAGGAACAGCAGGGGATGATATTTTGACATTTAGTATACCAAGAGTCTAAGAGATAGTAGGGTACATGAGAATTCAGATATGTGCTTGATTTTCCATTTACTCTAGTAATAAAATTCTTGACAAATAGTTTCGACCACAGTCTCCTAGAAAAATGAACACATTTTTTAATTTCTTTTGCCTGTGTACTTGGATCAGTGTGTACTTTATAGACAATAGATCTAAGTTTGAATTATTTATATGAATTAGGCCCATTTTATTATTTTGTGTATGTCTCACTTAGGGTTTTACTGCTGTGAACAGACACCATGACCAAGGCAAATCTTATTAGAACATTTAATTGGGGCTAACTTACAGGTTCACAGGTTCAATCCATTATCATCAAGGTGGGAGCAAGCTGGAGGAGTTGAGAGTTCTATATCTTGTTCCAAAGGCAAAGAGGAGAAGACTGGCTTCTAGGCAGCTAGGACGAGGGTCTAAATGTCCACTCCCACAGTGACACACTTCCTCTAACAAGGCCATACTACCAGATACTGCCACTACCTGGAACAAGCATAATCAGACCACCACAGTGTATAAACATATTTTTGTGTGTGTATACCCAAGATGTAGCTCACTGCCTAAAAATTTTTATTCTGTTCAGATATCCAAATACCAGTGACTATGAAATACCATTCACAATTCATTTATTTTGTATATAATTATTAGTTATTTTCCTTTTACTTATTTCAGATTTCTACCTTTTCTTGAATATATTATTATCTTTTTCTATCTTATTTGATTTTTCAAAAATACATAAACTATATATATATATATATATATATTTATGCATGTTTACCTTAGAAAATAGAGAATAAATTAAATAATCTTGTTATAAAAATACTGTTGTAGATATTCAATCATCATACATTTTGTCAGGCAATATTGTCTATTTCTTTTTCTTGCTTATTGATAATAGAATGTTAATTATTTTTGTTTCTATTACAGAATCCTATTCACTGGCTTTAATTTTGATTAATAGTTGGCTTAGTTTTATATTCTTTGTGTTGGTACAATGTCTGAGTGTGTTCCACTTTTTCTGCTTCTTGTGTCATCTATTTAATCTAAACTATTGAAGTTATTTTTATATCAGTTATTTGAATTCAAATCTGCTCTGTTAATGCCTAAATGTCATTTAAATATTAAAGTTTTCCATTTATAAACTTAATAAATTCATAAGAGCATCAACATTTAACAGTGAATATGAGGGTGGATTAAGGATAAGAGTTTATAATTACATGTAACAGAACTTCACATTACAATATTTATTTAAGTCATAATATTTCTTCTGCCTTAATTTCTTAAAGAGAAAAATGAAATAAATAGGGTTTACAGAACTGTTTGCTGTTGGTATGAAACTCATAGAATTGCATTAATTGTTATACATTACTTTTGATAAATTATATTCTAGAGTTTATTAAATGAGATAATACGGTGCTTAACTTGATTCTTCTATCCATGGACATGTAGAAACATTGGTTGAAGATGATGATACATCTGCAACACAACTTCTGAAACTAAAGTCAGAGAACATAGAGGAAGAAATATAAAAACAGGAGACTAGGGCATCTGCTAAAAAAGAGTGTTTTCTATATATGACAGTGAGTATCACCCATGAAATCTTAACAATACAACTGCTTAAACAAGGCCTGCACAATGACAACACTCTTTGATATTTCAATGCAGACAGGAAAAGTCTTACAGAAACTCATCTACAGATAAATATGTACCAAAGCACGGGAAGCTACTCTAAGAACATAACCTGAGGAAACCTTGTTCTTGTTCAAACAGCAGCTACAAATTAGCAGTAGCATCTCCCCTAGGATTGGATATACATGAAGCTCCCTACCAATCCTGGGATTTAGGCTGATTTAATATAATTCAGGTCTTAGGCATGCTGTCACAGCCACTGATATGTAAGCATCTTGCTGTGCTGGGCAATCATCTGTAACTCCTTACATTACTTATATTTTTTTAATTTAGTTTTTTTTGCTTTGTTTTGTTTTGTTTTGAGTGAGTTACCACAAGCTTCACCTGTCCTTTTTCCTCCAAGGTCCCCACTAAATTACTCTCAAAGGCATTCTTCATTATTGGTTTTTGTTTGTTTGTTTGTTTGTTTTTCAAGAAAGGGTTTCCCTGTATAGCTCCAGCTGTCCTGGAATTCACTCTGTAGACCAGGCTGGCCTCGAACTCAGAAATCCACCTGCCTCTGCCTCCTAAGTGCTGGGAGTAAAGGCGTGTGCCACCACCGCCCAGCTTCTTGATTTAATGATTATTGTCTCTCTCTCTCACACACACACACACACACACACACAGGATACCCTGCATACATATATCCTACTTCGTCCATTTATAGTGGCTTACATTTATGTGTTTCAGGATGACTCTTGGGATTGACAAGATATAAGGATGTTCTCTTGAGAAAAGTAATTTCCACCTCTTAGCAGCTCATAATGCTTCACATAGAAGTTGGGTCTTTTGAAATTTCCTTTACCCACAGTGGTAAGTTAACTGGCATTGACATAATATAAAACTTGTATATACAACCATTTTTTGACATCTCATGAATGTTTTTTGCTGATTATGATTTTACTAAAACCTTCATTCCATAGTTACTTAGTGTCTTAGTCAGGGTTTCTATTCCTGCACAAACATCATGACGAAGAACCAAGTTGGGGAGGAAAGAGTTTATTTAGCTTACTTCCACATTGCTGTTTATCACCAAAGGAAGTCAGGACTGGAACTCAAGCAAGTCAGGAAGCAGGAGCTAATGCAGAGGCCATAGAGGGATGTTTCTTACTGGCTTGCTTCCCCTGGCTTGCTCAGCCTGCTCTCTTATAGAACTCAAGACTTCCAGCCATGGGATAACACCACCCACAAGAGGCCCTACCCCCTTGATCACTAATTGAGAAAATGCCCCACAGCTGGATCTCATGGAGCCACTTCTCCAACTGCAGCTCCCTTTTCTGTGATAACTCTAGCCTGTGTCAAGTTAACACATAAAACCAGCCAGTAAAATTGACCCCTTGCCAATTTGACATACAGACACATCACTATTAAGCCTCAACACTTATTTTCTTATTTATCTCCAAGATCTAAATAACTTTAAAAGTCCCACAGTTTTTACATATTAAAATTTCAATCCATTTAAAATGTCCAATATCTTTTAAAATTCAAAGTCTCTTATCTGTGGACTCCACTAAATTACTTTCTTCCTTCAAGAGGGAGAAATATCAGGGCACAGTCACAATCAAAAGCAAAAGTCAAACTCCAACCATACAATGTCTGGGATCCACTCACAATCTTCTGGGCTCTTCTAAGGGCTTAGGTCACTTCTCCAGCTCTGCCCTTTGTAGTACACACCTTGTCTTCTAGGCTCCAGATGCCTGTACTCCACTACTGCTGCTGCCCTTGGTGATCATTGCACGGTACTGACATTTCCAAAACACTGCTGTTTTCCACTGTAACTAGGCTTCACCAATAGCCTCTCATAGACTGTTTTCATGGTGCTAAGCCTCAAATCCTTTGCATGACCTCTTCAGTCCTGGGCAATCAATTGCAAACAGAGGCTGCCCCTTCACCAATGGACTTCCATGGCCTCTCACTGTGCCGAGCCTCAGCTGCTCTTTATGACCCATTCATGCCTTCAAGACCAGTACCACCTGGTTGTCTCTTACACATTACCAAATCCTGCTGCAGCACTAGGTACAACCTTGGCTATCTCTGGAACACAACCTCTTTGTGCCCTCAGAAAACACCTCCCAGAAAATGTTACCTCAGTGATGTGGGTCTCTTCTTAATCACCAATAATTTCTTAGCTCCAGCTAACCAGCATCAACAGTCCCAGTAAGGTAAACTTTTCGATTTAATTGTTCTGGTATCTTGTTAATCACAGCTGATTCTTCAGCCTCAGCTAAGGAAAACCACAGAATCTCCACAATCAAAACAACATGGCTCTGATAAGAGTGTTTAATCTTCTCCCTGAACTTTCATAAGCCAGGTCTCCATCTTCTGCACTGTTCTCAACATGATCTTCCAAGCTCCTACAGAACATCCCACAGAGTTCTTAATAACCAATGGCTCTTCTAGCTCAAACTTCCAAAGTCCTTTCACAGTCCTCCCCAAAACATGGTCAGGTTGTCACAGGAATACCCCACTATGCTGGTACCAATTTGTCTTAGTCAGGGTTTCTATTTATGCACAAACATCATGACCAAGAACCAAGCTGTGGAGGAAAGGGTTTATTTAGCTTACTTCCACATTGCTGTTTATCACCAAAGGAAGTCAGGACTGGAACTCAAGCAGGTCAGGAAGCAGGAGCTCATGCAGAGGCCATGGAAGGATGTTCCTTACTGGCTTGCTCCTCCTGGCTTGCTGAGCCTGCTCTCTTATAGAACTCAAGACTTCCAGCCCAGGGATGGCACCACCCACAAGGGTCCCTACCCCTTTGATCACTAATTGAGAAAATGCCCCACAGCTGGATCTCATGGAGGCACTTCTCCAACTACAGCTCCCTTTTCTGTGATAACCCTAGCCTGTGTCAAGTTGACACACAAAACCAGCCAGTACACTTGGTTTAGCTCTTTTTATTTTCATTTTTTTATTTGGGCATATAGTTAGAATTATACTACAGGTAAATTACCTTGCTATATTTTAAATTGTTTATTATAATTATTATAATGTGGCATTTTATGTGTGATTATATATATATATATATATAATGTATGTAATATGTATATATGTAATATTTAACTATGTATAACATAATATATATGTGTACATGTTCACATATATATCCATAAACACACACATAAACACAAACATACACATATACATTTGGGCTGAAATCAGTGATGTTCATAGATACTGCATATCATATAATTTTAATAAAATATACAGGCTAATAAAGGAAAATTAATCTATGCCTTGGTCAAGAAAGCCTTTCTGTTGGTTAGACTTTAGTATTCAAGTGTTTACAGCAGTCATCTCAGATCCTGTGCTCGTGAAATATGATGTGAAGTCTGGCATTTCCAACATTTTCTCACTCAGCAGCTGGTAAAAACAATCTAACTTAACAGGTTGAAGCTAAACCATATGCTGAACACTAGTCTGAACAGTGTACTCAGTAGTTAGATAACTATAAATCATGAGTAAAATTCCCACAAACTTCTTAGTATTTGTTAAGTTAAAAATCCTTCCATTACCTTTACATGACCCTAGTGTTTTTAAAAAGTATTTTAACTATTACCTTTTTATTCAGGGTAACTCTGTTATTGAGAACAGTGTTCTTTATCATATGATGTCTGCATTTAATGGTTTGATTCTTAAAAGTAATATAGAAATGTCCTCAAATGCTAACATTTGCTCTCACATCTGTGTGCACCTGTCTCCTAAGGACATTTGGCTCAATGAAGAGATTTGCCTTCCTCTCACAGCTGTGTGCACTGTCTTCAGGGGACAGTGGCCTCCATGAAGCCAGCAGCTTCCTTGACTCACCCAAATGCCTCTCATTAATAAGCTTTGCCCAGAAGCCTTTTGGAGTAAAAGACCCTGGGAACAGAATGTTCAACATAAAGAAAAACATTTAACTAAGGCTTGCTTACAGTTTCAGTAGTTTGGGATATTAATGCCATGATAAGAAACAAGGTGGAATGCAGGTAGACATGATCCTGGAGAAGGAGTTGAGAGTTCTACATCTTGATCTTCAGGTAGCAGAGGGGACTATGTCACGCTGGCTAAAATTTGTACATTTGAGATCTCAAAGCTTGTCTCCATGGTAACACACTAACTCCAAGCATGTTGCACCTACTCCAACAAGGCCACACCTTCAAGTAATACCACTCTCTATGGGCCAAGCAGTCAACATTTAAGTCTTGAGTCTATGGGAGCCATAACTATTCAAACTACCACATCATCAAAAGTAGACTTTCAAGAAGTTATGGAAATCTTCACTGGGTCATATAATTTTGGATAAGGGGACTGTGGGGAAAAAGTCAATTAATCTGTTACTCTACTATATAAGCATAAGTTTTTCTCAATCTACTTTAATAAACGTGCAACCTCCTGCCTCCTGAGTCTACCACCCAACAAAAATAGTGGAAGAGAAAATTTATTAGGGTAAAGGGGAAGTGGACATGCTTAGAAATAGTTTTTTGGGCGTGAGTCCAATCTTCCTTGTCAGGATATAGTTCAGTCCAGTAGTAAACATCACATAGGAATTAGCCGCTGTAGTACAGTCTACTTGGCAGTCACCACACATGAACCAGCAAGGTCAGTTCAATTTAGAAGAAACTGCAAGGATCACAAACCAGCCTGTGGCACAGCAAAAACAGCAAGAAACCACAGTAACCTCACAAGAAGTTCTTTGGTGAGTTTCTTTCTTTGGCATTAGCACAGTGGAACTCAGTAACAGAGTATAAGGTGAATCAGAGAATGGTGAAGCAGAGCAAAGCAAACCAAGGTTTAAGCTCCTACTGTCTCTGGGGTCATCCTTCTGAACATCCTGCATCCTTCCCTGTGTTTGCTATAGTAAAACATCCTTTCACCTGTGTCTGCTTCAGGAAAACATTCTTTCATGTGTCTGCTTTAGCAAAACAACTTTTCACCTGTGTGGTCAGCAAAACATCATTTGATATAACTGGCTTTCCAAAGAAACCAAAAGTTTCCACTTCACTACTCCTTCGTAAAGTGAGGATTTCTAAGTAGGATAATATTTGTTAGGTGTTACCCTGCTTATAAAATAATGATGATGTGTGGGGCACTTCTGACAGTCAAAGTCCAGTAGAGCAAACCACTTTGAACCCCGGAGACCTACTGAGCATTTGCTCAGAGGGACGGAAGGCGTTTGGTGAATCGCTCCTGAGACCATGGCTCAGATTTCAGCCCAGACCCCTCACAGCTGCCTCTGCAGGAGATGTGTGCTCTATCAGGCAGACACTGCCTCCAACTCCCAGCATTATAGCTGGACCTTACACACAGTCATCTGACCACAAGCCAGGCATGCCACGCCCCATACAATAAAAAGGGTGGTTTGCCCTCTCCTCTCTCTCTTATTCCCTCCTCACTCTTGCTTCCCCTCTTTCTAACCCCTCTCCCTCTAACTCTTACCCTCTTGCTCTCTCTCTTCTTTGCTCTTTGTTCTCTCCTCTCTCTCTCTCTCCTCTCTCTCTCTCTCTCTCTCTCTCTCTCTCTCTCTCTCTCCTTCCTCTCCTTTCCTTCTCTCCACTCAACTAGCATATTTCCCCTTCCTACAATAAAATAACTCATTCATACATTGCCTCCTTTTTAATTAAGGTGCCGTGCAGCAAGCAGGCCAGCCCTAGGAGGAGAGAGAGAAACCTGGGCCTCACCACCAAGGCCCCCAGCCAACCCAGGGAGAGAGAGAGCCTCAGCAGGCCGGGCCTGGGCCGAAACCCAGGCCCCCCTCACCACCTTATTGAAACAGCAATGATGTACTAAACAAAAAATATAGGATATAACAGTCCATCTTGACAGAACTATGAGTTCGAATGTAGATACCTAGCAGGTGCTTATGTCATGAATCATTTGTTTTAGTAAACACAGCACTCATGGACTGCTGCTTCACCAAGAATGTTCTATCTTATCCACAAGGATTTCAATTCACTATGGTTTCAATTTTCACTCTTAATACAGACTCAAATTCTTTGTTTCCCATGTTAAAATATCTCCTTCTAAAATCTATTTGTAACACAGTATTCAATTGTGTCTTTTGTGGGCCCTTATTGTGATCGTTCATTTTATAAGTAACATGGCTAGCATCCACTGTTCCGATATTTGAACACAGTTTAAGTTTGAATTTTTCAGTAAATTTGGTTTTAGGACTTGACTATATCTAGTAGTGGCCATTAAGTAAGATATGGTAGTCAGGATGCAGTGAGTTAAACTGAGAAAGGAACAGAACAAGGCCAAATGAAATAGCTGCAACAATAGTCAGCAAAAACAGATCTCCTTACAAAGAAGGAATTATGCTGGAATATCCCAGTAGGATTTGGCTTGTATTCAACTTTTAATTCATTCTTCATTTTGTTTCCATTCCCTGGCAATATCCTGAAAATATTCAGCATGATAGCCCCCATAATTCCATACATGAACCAATTCCTTAAAACACCCTCTCTCAAATTGCAGGGGAGTTGCAGGACTGCAGGGACAGGATCCTCTCAGCTTCCTAGTGACAGTGGACCAGCGACCATCTCTGCCCCCTCTCTGCTAGGGGAGGGCTTCCCTCCAGGACGAGCTTCAGCCCAAGGACTCAGGTGAGATCCTCCATTTTCTCTCTGGTGCCTTTCTAAGGCAGGACCAGCTGGGAGGCACAGGCCTCAGGAGTCGAAGGGGAGTTGCAGGGCAGCAAGGGCAGGTCAAGCTCTAGTCAGACACCAGGAACTTCTAACACCAGAGATCAAGAAATGGCGAAAGGCAAACACAAGAATCCTACCAACAGAAACCAAGACTGCTTAGCTTCACTGGAACCTAGTACTCCCACCTCAGCAAGCCCTGGATATCCCAAAACACCAAAAAAGCAAGATTTGGATCTAAAGACATATCTCACAATACTGATAGAGGAACTTAAGAAGGACATGAATAACTCCCTTAAAGAAATACAGGAGAAAACAGATAAAGAGGTACAAGCCCTTAAAGAGGAAACAAAAAAATCCCATAAAGAATTACAGGAGATCACAAGTAAACAAATAGAAGCCTTTAAAGAGCAAACCCAAAAATCCCTTAAGGAATTGCAGAAAAACACAAACAAACAGGTGAAGGAACTGAGTAAAACCATTGAGGACCTAAAAATGGAAGTAGAAACAATAAAGAAATCACAAAAGGAGACAACCATGGAGTTAGAAATCTTAGGAAAAATGTCAGGAAACATAGATGCAAGCATCACCAACAGAATACAAGAGATAGAAGAGAGAATCTCAGGGGCAGAAGATAACATGGACAACATTGACAGAACAGTCAAAGAAAATGCAAATTGCAAAAAGACCATAACCCAAAACATCCAGGAAATCCAGGACACAATGAGAAGATCAAACCTAAGTATAATAGGTATAGAAGAGGTGAAGACTTCCAACTTAAAGGGCCAGTAAATATCTTCAACAAAATTATAGAAGAAAACTTCCCTAACCTAAAGAAAGAGATGCCCAGGACCATACAAGAAGTCTATAGAACTTCAAATAGACTGGACCAGAAAAGAAATTGCTCCTGCCACATAATAGTCAAAACACCAAATGCACAAAACAAAGAAAGAATACTAAAAGCAGTAAGGGAAAAAGGTCAAATAACATATAAAGGCAGGCCTATCAGAATTACATCAGACTTCTCACCAGAAACTATGAAAGCTAGAAGAGCCTGGGCAGATGTCATACAGACCCTAAGAGAACACAAATGCCAGCCTAGACTACTATATCCAGCAAAACTGTCAATCATCATAGATGGAGAAACCCAAGTATTCCATGACAAAACCAAATTCACACAATATGTTTCCACAAATCCAGCCTTTCAAAGGGTATTAAATGGAAAACTCCAACACAGAGGGGAACTACATCCCTGAAAAGGCAAAAATGTAATCTTCCAACAAAACTAAAAGAAGATAGAGACATGAACGGAATGCCAGCTCTAACTACAAAACTAAC
>JADRCD010219372.1:0-11462 GCA_019843815.1 Montemys delectorum
CAGTGTAGTATCCAGTGAGCAATTTATACCTCAGCCATGCTTCTCAGTTCTAACTTGTCATAAGTGCTTCATGGTTCTTGCAACCCTATCTTTCCTATTTAAGGCCAGTTGATGCCATAGTTCTAGCCAGAGAGATGTCTCATCCCCTTACACTGAATGGCAGGCAAACCCTAGAAGTAATCCAGGATTTATGAAATGGAAGGAACACAGCTAATTGGATCATAGAATGGATGTCTGCTTATTTTAATTAGATTCCTCAATCACATTCTTCTGCTCCCAAGGCTTTAAATATTCAGTAGCCTCTATGGCTGTTGACAGTTAAGGAATGAGATTTATTTGTATGCAAACAAAGACTTATTTAACTCCCATGAATAAAAGTTGATGCCTCCTAAAAGGAGAAGGTAATTTCTGTTTTCCTCTTTTACTTTTTTTCATAATTGTAAAAACAGGATTAAAAAAAGTTTGTGTATTTCTTTCATGTGCCAGCATAAATGTACATTATTTTAACACACATTTTGCACGTTTAGCTAGAATTTTGTAGTTATAGCCAATGTTTTTTTAAGAAATTTAATCATATTTTACTCAAACTACAACATTAAATTAGAAAAGGAACCCTGCTTCTTTACAAAATTTATTCCTAACAGAGACATGTAGGACTTCTAAGCCATGCTGACTTAATGTTGCTGGACAACGCATTAATTATACTATCCGTCCTTAGAGAATATGTAGTAGTTTTTAATCTAGTTACACTCCAATGTAATTCTTGCTGTTGAATTTCTAATAAATTATAGAGAAAGAAATCATCCCACACACCAATTGTATTGTATTGTCCAATTGTATGGGCACATGGAAGGAAAGAAATCTTTTAACTAACTTCATAATCTTTGGTGTAATTCTCTTACAGAGTGGGCAGCTTTGCATTTTACAAGTGATGGTTAACTTTCATGCTCCACCTTAGGTGTTCAGAAACTCTGCATTCAGTAGTATGGCACAAAATTATGGATGATTTAAGGCATAGATCCTCTCTTTTAACTAAGGCAGGTCAAATTACAGACCCAGGTTTTACTTCCTGCAGTCTGTTCCTTTACTTCACTTTAATTGGAACCATATATGTAACTCTTTTAATGTGACAAAATAATCTCTGGTTTTACACAAGTTGATAAGCCTTGTAATAAGGGTTATAGCAGCAAGCTTTCATAAGCATGAAAACAAACTGACTTCTTATGTATGAACTTAGAACACATGCATCAGTGGGTTGGCTTTCATACTTAGTTGCTATAATTTTGAAGGGTGTCTGTAAGTCCACCTACTAATGCTTTATACCCAGGAGTCTTTCAGCTCAGACTTGTAACAGTATTTGAGTAAATATTTTCACCCTCTTTGTGTCTCTGCCCTGAAAATTACTCTGATATGAAACTCAGCATACTGAATAACATGACATGGAGCAGAGCAGAGTAATATGATGAAAGATGCAGAAGTTACCTAGCAGTATGTCTTATAACTAAAGAAATATAGTATCAGTCTGTTAGTCAGAATCCTCATTTTTTTCACAGCTCTGCAAAGTATATGGGAAAGGTACTATCTAGAAGAGAGATTGTTTGAAATGTATGCACTGTTCAAGCAAAATATAAGTATATGGTTTTATAGTTTAAGTACCAACCTAAAGATATCCTAGGGTTATATATATTCTAATGAATCAATAGCTTAGCTATTACCAATTTTTAACCAAAAAAGATTTTAAAATATACCTTTAAAATTTCCATGAAATAGACACAGAAGGAACATTACCAAACTAATTGTATGAGGCAACAGTCACAGCTAATCCTCATAAAGAACAAAGAAAGAGCATTTCAATCCAATCTCCCTTATGAACATAGATACAAAAATACCCAATAATCAAATATACCCCAGAGGATATCTGGGTCTGGGTTCAGTTAGAGAAGGTGTACAAACTCACAAGAGACTGGGGGCCCCAGGGAGTGTGGAGGTCTGGTGGGATGGTGGGTGGACGGTGGAAGGTATGGACATACTCATAGAGACAGGTTGGAGGAGGAGGTATGGAATGTGGAACAATCAGAGATTGGACCAGGATGGGGAGAAAATCTGGAGTATAAAAATAAATATTAAATAGAATTTAAAAATACCCATTAAAATATTCAGAACTGAATTAAAAAACACATCAAAAAATCATTCACCATAATCAAGTATGCAGGGATGGTTCAATTCATGAAAATCCATCAGTGTAATTCATCATAAAAACAAACTGAAAGAAAAAGAAACACACATAATCATCTCATTAGATGCTGAAAAGTTGGTTGACAAAATCCAACACCCCTTAATGTTAAAAGTCTTGGAGAGATCAGGCATACAAGACACATACCTAAATATAATAAAGGCAATATACAGAAAACCAATAGCCAACATAAATTTAAATGGAGAGAAAAATCAAAGCAATTCCATTATAATCAATGACAAGACAAGGCTGCCCACCACCTTCATATCTATTCAATAATGTACTTGAAGTTCTAGCTAGAGCACTAAGAAAACTATATTCTCAGATGTTCAGATAGCATATATAAAGGGCCCCAGAAATTCTACAAGAGAACTCTTACAGCTGATAAACACCTTCAGCAAAGTGGCTAGATACAAAATTAGCTAAAAATATCAGCATTCCTCCTTTATACAAATGGTAAATGTGGTGAGAAAGAAATTAGGTACTGAGTATCTCTTACAATAGACACAAATAATATAAAGTATCTTGGTGTAACTCTAATCAATCAAGTAAAAGACTTGTTTGGCAAGAACATCAAGTCACTGAACAAAGAAATTGAGGAAGATATCTGAAGGTGGGTTGATGGGTAGGATTGCCATAATAAAAATTGCCATTTTACCAAAAGCCATCTATGGATTCAATGCAATTCCCATCAAAATTCCAACTCTTTTACAAACCTTAAAAGAGCAATTCTCATCTTCATATATAAAGACAAAACAAAAAACAAACAAACAAACCAAAAACTCCAGGTTAGCTAAAATAGTACAATAAAAGGACTTCTGGGGTTTTACCATCTCTGATTTCAAGGTGTACTACAGAACAATACTAATAAAAACGACATAATTTAGCATAAAGACAGACAGGTTGATCAATAGAATCAAATATAAGATCCAAAAATAAACACACATATCTATGGAAATTTTATTTGTTACTAAAAGATAAACTCATGCAGTGGGCAAAAGAAAGCATCTTTAACAGATGGTGGTGGTATAACTGGATGTCTGCATATAGAAGAATGCAAATAGATCCATATTTATCACCTTGCACAAAACTCAAGTCCATGCTGATTGAAGACCTCACCATAAGACCTGATATACTAAACCTAATAGAACAGAAAATAGGTAATAGCCTTAACTCATTGGTACCATAGATAACTTCCTGAATAGAACACCATAACTCAGGCACTAAGATCAACATTTAATAAATGGGACCTCATGAAACTGAAAATCTTCTGTAAGACAAATGACACCATCAATAGGACAAAATTACAGAATAAGGAAAGATCTTCACAAACTAAATCTGACAGTGAGCTAATATCTAAAATATATAAAGAACTCAAGAAATTAGATGCTTACAATCCAAATAACTGAATTAAAAGTGGGGTACAGACCTAAACAGAATTCTTAGGGGAGGAAGCCCTAAAGAGTGAGAAACACTTAGCAAAATGATTAACATCCTTAATTAACAGAGAAGTGCAAATCAAAACTACTTTGAACTTCCATCTTAAACTTCTCAGAATGGAAAAGAAGAAAAAGTCAAGAGACAGCATGGTGGCAAGGATGTGGTACATAGGGAACAATCCTGCATTGCTGGTGGAGTGCAAACTTGTACAACCGCTTTGGAAATCAAATTGGTGGTTTCTCAGAAAATTGGGATTAGCTCTACCCCAAGAACCAGCTATATCACTTCTGGGCATATACTCAAAAATGCTCCACCATACCAGCCAAACTTTCATAATAGCCAAACTGGAAACCTCTTAGATACCCCTCAACTGAGGAATGAATAAAGAAAATATGGTACATTTACAAAATTGAATATTCCTCAGCTATTGAAAAACAACTATATCATGGGAGGTGAAGACAAATGGATGGAACTGGGATATATCATCCTGAGTGAGGTAATTCATGCCCTGGAAGACACACATGGTATTTACTCATTTACAAGTGGATATTAGCCATTCTACAATCCATAGACCCATATAATCTAAGTAACAAGGACAACCCAGGGGAGAATTCTTGAATTTCACTAGAAGGGGAAATTAATGGCATGAAGACAGCCATTTCCAATATAATCTAATATCTGATGGCCTTAACGATTGTTCATTATTAAGGAATAGGCCCCTCTTAAGCTCTTCATGTTGCAGGAAGGCATGTTCCACCAGGAGAAGAGTGTGGTTGAAGGCCAATGCTGCATGGCTCATGCTGATTGTCCAAAGGATTAATTTGTTAGTGCCTTGAAGAATTAATATGCATTTTGTATTTTTAAGTCTTGTAGAATTTGATTTTCTTTCAATTTGAGGTATATGCATTGGTAACAAAATTTATAAGATATGATGAGCTTTTAATTAATATTTATTTTGTAATACTGCTATTAATACATCATTTTTCCTTCCCCTCCTCCAAAATATTTCATATAACTCTCTTTGCTCTCCTTAAAATCTATGGTCCCTTTTAAAACATTTCTTGTTGTTACTTACAGAAATATTTGTCAATATATAAATACAACTTGCTCAATTTGTATAATGCTACTTACATGCATGTTTTCAAGGTTGACTAACGGTATGGGGTAACCAACTCATGTGTGCATCTGTGGGGATGGCAACTTCTAATCTCAACATCCCTTAGCTGCTGGTTATTTCTTTGTATAGGACCAAGGACAGTCTGCATTAGCACATCTTTTGTTATCCCTGTTCAGCTCATGGCTTGGCAATCATGTTAGTGATAATTTATGAAACTCTGAATATTACATTAAAAGGAAGCTTCCTTAAACCAACAATAGTATTATAAGTTTTAACATATAAGATACTTATTCTTGGATGTGTTTCCTCCCCATTTGAAAGACTTTTTAACTACCCTGATTTATGAATTATTCTATTAACCAAAACATTTATTATAGAATTAAAATTATATATTCAATTATTTTCATAATGTATTACTGGGGAATTATTCATTGAAAGCCTTATGACTTTTAGTATGTTCTGACAGAACTTATTTCAGCTCAGATGTTTCTTACTATCCAAGCACCATCAAGACAAGTGTTTTCTCTTATCAATCAACATTTTCTCAATTGCTCTTATTAAAACTGATATGGATTATAATCTGAGGCTGTGACAGATGATTTATTGTCTATAGAAAATTTGATGTTCTTTTTAGATAATGCAATTGAGAAATATATAGAAACATTTCCAAATGGAAATTTACACTTTCTCCTGGTTGTTGAGCATATGTATGAAAAGCCTTGTTAAAGTTAGAAGAAAGAATTTTGCAGATTTCATCAAAAATAATTAAGCATTTGAGAATTAGATTCTTGGCTTTCATTCTAACATTACATGCTATGTATGTATTTATATAAAATCAACAGTTAATACACTGTTATAATGGACAATTCTTACTTGTGTCAATCAGATTAAATAAATCTGGTTGATGTCTAGATTTTGTATTGACATCACCCATCCAAACATTGAGGGAGCTTGTGGAGGTTGAGGGGCTGCCTTATGAAATAGTTTGGGGAAGGATCAAGGATTCCTGAGGGGACAGGAACTCTACAGAAAAACCAACAGAATCAATTACCCAGGACCCTTGGGTGCTCTCAGAGACTGAACCACCAACCAAAGAGCATAAACAAGCTGGGCCTAGAGACCTCACATATCTATGTAGCTGGACACAATTTGGTCTTAATGAGGAGGAGCAGTGGGAGGAAGAGCAGGCAATGACTGATATGGAGTATGAGTGAATAAATAAATTAATGGAGAAAAATAAAGAAAAAACACACAAAATATCTGGTTTTAGGTAATTTGCATAACATTTTCTATATTTTTATAAATAACTTTGATATATCTTGAAACTCATTTCTCCCTGAAGAAATTACTACTACTACTACTACTACTACTACTACTACTACTACTACTACTAAATTCTATGAAAATAAAGTATGTAAAGTTCAAATTTGAAGCAGAGTCAAAAGCAATAACTTTGTAAATTTTGCCTTCATAATTTAAACATTTTTATGACTAATCATCCATTTTATTGTGATTTATCCCTTTAACTTTGTATGATGGATTATTGTATAAAGAATACATGAATTGATTAAAAATGTACCAGTCCCACTATCTTCAAATTTATTTTAGTTTTTGAGATTATAACATAAGAACAAGGAGTTTGTTGGGAGATTGTATATCCATTTGTTATTATTTGCTATCAAATATAAAAACTATCATATAGGCATAATGATAAAATTTGTGTAGCTACATTATAAAACAACAACAACAACAACAACAACAACAAAAACCTATTAAGAAGTAGTTCTTTAGAACCAGAAATCAAGTCAAATTATGTGTGAAGCTGTGGAGCTTAGCATGTGTCACATAGGTTTCTAATTCAGATGAATTTCTATACTTTTTGAGTTCTGCCTTTTTTAGTTGTATAATTGTAAACACAGGTTTGCACAGTTTATATTGGAAAAGAAATGAAAATCAAATGTACAAGTGAGAAGACTGTCACTAGGTGGAATTAAGAGTAATTGAGTTCATTCTAATGGTTGTTCTAATGAATGTTGCCACAGTTGCTGCAAATTCAAGTTCACAAAACGTCTTTGTCATACGCGAGAAAGTTTCCCATGGAAGGCCCAGTAAACCTACATGGAATCCCACATTTCCATTAAGTTATGAAGAAATAATTAATATAGTTTGAATAAGGTACTTAGACTTACAAAAAGGACAGTATATTTATATAATTTTTTATTATGCAGAAATCAAAAATAATAATTCAGTGACTGGACTTTTTGTTAGTGTCAAGAAAGAAGTTACTTTTTTTTTCTTTGAATTTTTGTGCTCCTGTGGGAGCTAAAATTGAGTTAATAAAATAGATTGGTCACAAACTATGGTCATATGACTTTATATTTTTCTTTTCAGGTATTTTACTGAGTGATTAGTATCCTAGATTTATGAAAAAAATCTCACTGCTTTTACATATTGTAATGATGTTAACATAAGTAAATGATTTTTTCTTTTCTTTTTTTTGTCTTTGTTTTTGTTTTTCTTAGCTGTGGTTGTTTTGAGCAGTCTGGAACCAAATACGACGTATGAAATCAGGGTTGCAGCAGTGAATGGCAAAGGGCAAGGAGACTACAGTAAAATAGAAATATTCCAGACACTGCCAGTCCGTAAGTAACCGTCACCACTCTACTCTCTACCAGATCCTTCTCGCAAATTTAATGGGATTTTTAAATGCAGGAAAGCATTTCACCAATGTAAGGAAGTGACTTATATCTCTGTTGAAGGTTTTTCTGAGTTAGTGGCAACTCGAGGGTTATAAAAATAGCATTTCTCTAAAGATGGGCAAGAAAAAAAAAAAGAATGTAATTGCATATAAACTCTAAATATGCTCTTAGGAAATCTTTCATATTTATAGTGTGATTAATTATATTATGTCTGCATATTATATTGTCTTCATAGAAAAATGTTATGTGACTTGTCACTTTTAATGAGATACAGCTAATATCTTGCAAATTATGTCAGCACTAAGAAAAAAGGATACAAAATTCTAAATTAATATGTTACAAAACTCACTACAAGAGGGATAGAATATTATGTAGGATTTTTGTCAAAACTATCATGTTTTGAGAAATTTTTAGTCAATTATGTTTGTTTAAAATTATATTAAAATATAAAGGCATTGTCTTTGTATTAAGTAAATCATTTTTAAAATGTGAAAAAATGTACTGGAGAAAATTGAACATGGCTGTTGCAGAATCTGGGACAGCATCTGCCCACTGCACACACACATTACATCAACCAAGTGGGCAACAATAAAGTTCTACTTTCTACCTTTGAACAATGTTTTTTCTGTTACTTTCCAGAATCTGTCATATGACACCCCCTCTCTCCATTTCTATTAATGCCATCTTTTCCTTCCCTCATTACTTTTTCACCAGGATGACTCCTAAATAGATGTATTTCCACTCAAAATCAGAGCTTAGATGCAGGGTTCTGTAAATACATCTGTCCGTCCTTGTTTACAATCCTTCAAGGTACCTCCATTAAAATCTCACCTTCCATCCAAATACACATACGCCCAGTGCTTTCTCCAGCAGAGAAATACTGAAGCAGATGGATTATGCTTATTTTCTGTATAGACCTATACATTTTTTTCCTTCCACTACTGAGCATATACAGAGGTGTTACAAAACTGCTCAAAATAGAGACTTGATCAATTCAATAACACACTGGATAACCTTTACTGTTCTATTTACTCCTGCATTGAAAGACTACAGACAGATTTTCTCCCCTTGAAACATTGGTGTGCATGTTTAAGAAACTAATCTGCTCTTGGAACTGAGAACATAGTTCAGTCATCAAAATGGTTGCTATATCACATAAGCATGAGAATCTGAGTTGAGATCAATAGCACTCTTATAAAAATTGGGTACAGTGTTGTGGGCTGTTAATATCAGAGCAGATTGGATGGTAGAGTTAAGTGGATACTTGGTGTTCACTAGCCAATAAATCTTGTGCATTGGTAAGTACTCTGTATATTAAAAAAAAAATGAAGAGAACAAAAATTTACTTCTGGCATCCACATAGATGCCTAGCTACATGCATATGTATGCATGGACAAATACACACACACACATACACACAAACATACACACACACACCAGTACCACTACCACCACACCATTACTACCACCACAAATCTAATTTTTCTGATTTTCCTTCCTTTTAATTCATAAGACTTCTCATAATATACTGTTGTTTATGTGTAAGCATTTCTCCCAAGACTGAATCCTTTGAAATTAGGTGTAATCCTTTTATTGATTAGTGGATAGACATGGATACACATGGAAGATATTATTTTATCAATTTTACTAGAACAGACTCTATTTTTGTTTCATGTTATTTTTCTAATGAATTGTACATTGTAATAAAGTGAGATTCTGCACCTGTGATCATCTGCACTAGATTTATATTAGCTTAGACACTAACATTTCACAATAAATAATGGGAGAGTTCATGAAACCCTACTTGTTTTTGAGAGACCCTGGATCTTAAGAATTGTTAAAGAAAGGACTGTACTTTTCTTGACTGATGTAACCACAGATAAATTGTCCTTGCAGCACAAGTAAACCATTTCCTATCACGTTCTAATTAAGCACTGCATATCACACAATGGGAGTGTATAAAAGACAGAAGAAAGTTTTAAATAGGACAGAGTGGAATGAAGTAAAAATGATTTAATTAATATGATATAAATTTATTAAACAAACAAATCTTAAACACAACATTTTAAAGTTCAGTTTTAAACCTATGAATGAATACTTTCAGCAGGTGGATATGTAACATAGTTGTTACTAAGAATTTAGTTTTTGCTTTTAACTCTCTCAAAATGCTATTATTAAATGAAAATGGTCATAGTATCATCATAAAATAAACCAATCTATATAACATGGAAATTCCCACTTTAAGCATAGAAGTTATACAAAACATCTGAGCCTTCAAATTTATTATATAAGCAAGCATCAAATTATAATACAGAGACAAAATATCTAAATTAAATCATAAAATATCATATATTTGGGATACATGAGACATTGGCTTAATTATCAAGCATTGTTCTGAGGCATGAAAAGTGAGTGTTCATGAAGAAATATCATGTTATTTCTTAGGTGAGCCAAGTCCCCCCTCCATACATGGGCAGCCAAGCAGTGGCAAGAGTTTTAAAATCAGCATCACCAAGCAAGATGATGGAGGGGCTCCGATTTTAGAGTACATTGTGAAATACAGAAGTGTAAGTATCTTTTGACATGTTATTACTTATTTCCTATTATATGAGGAGTTATAATGATCTCAAAGATGAGTTACAAATGAATGTATAGTTAATGAAAGGTTAATGTTAATATTTCTATTCATGAAATTCAACATTGTACTTGTGACCTTTACTTTTATTAAATTATGATCATAAATATTTTTCTTCTCTTTGTGAGTGGTTATCCTCATTCTAATTAATCTTAGTACTTTTCTCTAACTCTTTGATTCATTGTATCTAATGTAGGAACTCTATTAGCAACTTCTCATGATATTGTAACATCATATCTGGTAAAAGTAACTGAAGTAAGGGATGATTAAATTTGAGTCATGGATTTAAGTATTGGTAGCTCCTCATATCCTATACCTACCTGGGGCTGGAAGTGAAGAAGCAGTAAGAGCATTTCTGGCATTCAACTACCTTTGACCCTTAGTAATACTGGACTTTAGTCCATGACTTACTTTTAACCACAGTGAGTCTTCCTTTGTCCCTTAAACCTCTTGGAAGCATTTTCATATATATATATATATATATATATATGAAAATATAAAAGATTCTTTTAAAAAACTCTTGTTATTTCTGTATATAAGCAATTGCCTACCTCAGCATCATGTGTGTGTATGTATGTATATACATATATATATGTATATACATATATATACACACATATATATATATGTGTGTGTGTGTGTATGGCTGGTACCTTGCACCATGTGGGATCTGGGAATTGGATATGTTTCCTCTGGAACAACAGCTAGTGCTCTTCTCCATGCAACCATTTCTCTAGCCCCAGTAAATGACTCTTAATACTTTCAAGTTGACAATGAAGGTCAACTACTCATGAGAAGAGTATTAGTACATCACACCTAAGAAGAAGTTATTATAATGAATAGATCTATCAAAAGGTAAAGAAAGAATTGTCACTGACCTTCAGTAAAAAGGATCATTTTTGTTAAGTCTGAATTGGGGAATGAAGGTCTGCTGAAATTAAGAGCCAGTTGTGTGTTGTTAAAAGTGTTTGTGAAGGATGATTCTGCTTGTTCTAGGATAGTGAGCAACATTTCTCATGCACATAAATCCAGTTTCATTGTTATATATGATACTAATATTCACTGAAACTGATTTTTTCTCAAAACATTCTCAGAAATTTCCCAAGAAAAAAGAAATTTTGTTTGTATTTTCTATAGACACGCTTAAAATTGTGCCTGTTTATGGTATTCAATACATTGTCAATAGTTTCTTATAATGTATATATTGTAATTAAAAACTATTTTTTAACTTGAAGATTTAATATCAAGAAATTATGAAGGTGAGATTGATTTGGTTTGGAGTAAATTAGTAATCAATTTTATATACCATTTTCCATTAAATGTTAATGTTCCCTTTAC
>JADRCD010219374.1:0-10244 GCA_019843815.1 Montemys delectorum
CGGAGGAGGTTTGGGGTAACAATGTTATTAAAATGAAGTGACCTTTGCCAAGAGCGCGTCGTAGCATGGAACCTAGAAACACTGCGCGCTTTGCAGAGGGAAAACCTGAGGCTGGGGGGTCGGGGGAGGGCCGTTGCCGGCTCTGCGTCTCTCAAACGCTTCTGGAGGTTCTGTCTTCAGCGCACTTGCTAGAGCCCCTTGCCCCCACCCACCCATGCCAGACCCCACTCAAATTCCCGAAGCCCTGGGACCGACCGACCGACCGACCGCTGCACCCAGAGGCAGGCAGAAGATCCAGGCCCAGCCCAGTAGAGAGGGGGGCAGAGGATTTGTGTGATGCCGCCATCTGCCGGCCACTCCCGTGAACTGCAGGCAGAGCGCAGCGACTCAGCAACAGGCCTCCCAAGGAAGAGACCTACAGAAACCTTCGCCTTCTCCACACAGATCCCGCTCCGCTTGGGAAAACGGTGACTTTCAAGAGCGTGGTTTAATGTTTCTGTGTGGAGGCCCTCTTATTACCCCGTCCCAAGTCAGTGTCTCGTTTCTAGCTCATTCAAAGCACCGGCGCTGGACTGTGAGCCCCACACAGGCCTCGCCTCTGTGGTGTGAGCCCAGCACCCTGGTTAACGTAGGACAGCGTCAGCCACCTTGTGTGGGGGTCTATGAGAAGGTGGCCAACAGCTGAGTCCCGGGCATGTGGCAGTGCTGAGTGGGAAGGGGACCTGGGACCGGAACACGTGTCGTAGCTTCACTCTGTTGATCTGACAAAAACATCCAGACAGGGAAAAAACTTGAAGACAACAATAACACACACACACACTCATACACACTCACACACACACACACGCTCACACATGCACACATGCTCACACACACACATGCTCACACACACCCACACACTCACGCACACTCACATTCACACACACGCTCACATATACTCTCACACACTCACACACACTCATACACACTCACACACGTGCTCACACACGCGCGTGCTCACACATGCACACACGCTCACACACGCGCACACACTCACACACATGCTCACACACGCTCACACACTCATACATACTCACACACTTGCATACTCACACACACGCTCACACACGCACATGCGCTCACACATGCACACACGCTCACACACTCACACATGCTCACACACACCCACACACTCATGCACACTCATACACACTCACACACACGCTCACATACACACTAACACACTCTCGCACACTCACACACACACACTCTCACACATGCACACACGCTCACACACGCACACATACTCACACACACTCACACACACCCGCACACTCACGCACACTCATACACACACATGCTCACACACACACACTCACACACTCACACACACTCTCACACACACGCTCACATATACTCTCACACATTCACACACTCACACACACGCTCACACACACTCATACACGCTCACACACACACACTTGCACACTCACACACACTCACACAAAGACAGAACACTTGAGATAGAAAAGCATTGTCCCTCCTAAAGTTAAATAAAGCCCTCACTGCTGGGAAGGAGGAGCTGGTCACATGACCCACAGCCAACGCATTCTCTATCCTGTCTCTACTCTCTATTCTCAGTTCAGGCTCCAAACACAGGGAGTGGTGCCTCTGTTGAGGGTACACCTCCCACATCAGTTAACAGAATCCAACAGTTCCCCCAGACTCACTCGCCCATGGGCCAGCCTGATTTAGACACTCCCTTCCCAGGTGACTACACTGTGTCCTGTTGACAAATCTTCAATCGGAGACCCAGAATGAGGGATCCCACCTGACTAGACTTGAGAGCTGTGGTGGCATTGGGTATGTCTGGGGGGGTTCTCACCTGAGCAACCCATGATTCACCAGACTCGGAGTGTGAACTCATGGTGTGAAACTGGGCTCATGGTGTGAAACTGGGCTCATGGTGTGAACCTAGACTCGTGGCATGAAACAGGACTTGTGGTGTGAATTGGACTGGTGGTATGAAACTGGACTCGTTGTGTGAACTCATGGTATGAACTGGACTCACAGCATGAACCAGATTCATGGCGTGAGCTGGACTTGTGGCGTGAACTGGGCTCATGGCTTGTACCCAGCCTTGCCCCTTTCTGTTACTAACCTGTTCTGTTTTCTGTCCACTCTGAGGTGAAGGCCTCAACACACATGCCAGCCACCATGATATTCTGCCCAAGCAGCCAACTGGTGAGAGCCTGAACCATCCGAGTCCAGCAAGTCCCTTCCTCTGTGTACTCGCTGTCGGGCATTTTGTCACAGTGAGGAAACAAGTCATAACTACAGGTGGATTGGCCAAGTATCTTCAGTGGTGAGCTGAGGGTCCCATACACCAGGTGGAAGAGGGCCCAGCGGGACCTCCGCTGTTAGCCCCTTGCCTGGTCACATGTCCTCTCCCCAGGACTGCACGACGATCTTGAAAGAACCACCCTAAATTCCTGGGGCCTGTGATGGCTATTTCCTGTTGGCCTCGTCTCTGCTCCCTGGTCCATCCTGCCCTGCAGTGCCTGAGTCTCTGCTCCACCATCTGGTGGGGCATGGTAGGAGCTCAGCTCACCTCAGTGAGAACCCTAGCAGACCTTCACAACTCCCATGCTGACTTACAGCGTGGTCCCCATCGTACGGAGCAGGTGGCAGCTCAAAGAGAGCCAGCTCTCCTCCAGACACGGCATGGAACTGGCCATCCCCAGATTCAAACTGGTTCCTGGGCTGACACTACCCAAACCCTGATTCCAAACTTCTCAAAACACCCAAGCACACAACTCATCCTAGTCGCCTAGAACATTGTTCTGAGAAAGAGCTCAAAGACACACCTAAGTTCCCAGAGAGATGGGTGATCAACTAGTAATGTCTGTCACACCTAAGTTCCCAGAAAGATGGGTGATCAACTAGTAATGTCTGTCACCAGTGTGTGGAAGCCAGAGGTCACCCTCAGGTGTTTTGAGACAGGGCCTCTGGACAACTGAAGCTCAGCTAGGCCAGGCTGGTCAGTGCACTCCGGCAGTCTGCCTACCTCTGCCTCCCATGTGCTGGGTTAGCGAGCGCACACCACATCCAACTTTTTACATGACTGCTGGGATCTGAACTCAGGGCACCACGCTTGTGAGGCGAGTAATTTACCCACTGAGCTGTCCTCACACCATCATAACTTTTAGAAGCTTTATTTTCTGCATGGGGGGGGGGGGGCAACACCCCTGGATGCAAATGTGGAGAGGTCAGAGGTCAGCCTTTCTATGTTCTCCCTTCTATGGGTTTTAGGGATTCGGCGTTGCCATCAGACTTGCTCGCTTGCCATCAGACTTGCACAGTGAGCTTTTTTCGCCGGCTAAGGCACCTTGCCCGAATGTTTTAATAAAATAAAAATGAGTTCTTTGACCCCACCGTCTTAGCTCACCAGCAATTCAGCTTACTCCCCCCCCCCACGGAAGTCCCACTAATTGCTCCTCCCCCCAAACAACCCTCCCCCTCATAAACCAGTCACTCTCCAGTGTGCGCCGGTTTTAATATCAAAATAGCATCTTACACAGAGGTAGCTACAAGCATGAAAATCAAAAGACCCCGTGACTGTAGCCGGACCCATGGAAAGATGTACATTTTTAAATCGACATCAGGTTTGGAGGGCCCACACTCAGCATCCCCCAGCAGGAACAACATGGGACAGACATCTTTGCTGATATAAAACAATGGGTGTCCTAACCAGATTCCAGAGTGACTGCATCAGAGCTCCCAACCTGGGCACCTCCAGGCTTTCCTCACTGCCTCCAGCCCCACCCTCGGGGAGGATCCTCAGTGGCTCCTCCCTCCAAGCAGGCTATGACCTCTTCAGACAGCAGGCCAGTCCTACACCCACAGGGTCCTGCTCAAAACAAACCTAAAGTTCAATGGAATTAGGGGGCAGGTGCAGCCCGGATGCAGGCGATTAGAAGGAACCTCAGGGACTCAGTTTTCTCAAGTTATAGTCTCTCTTTTCTCTACCATCTCTCTCTCTGTCTCTCTCTCATGCAAGTGTACATACATACACACACACACACACACACACACACACACACACCACTGCCAACAGCACCTACCCCAGATCTTCTGGAGGAGACGTACACCATCGGAGCCTGTGTTAAGTTTTAAGTTCCTCGCTGTCCCCTCAGTCCCTTGCTTTCCGGGGATCTTGCACGATCCCCAGTGAGGGTGGAGCATATGAACCCCCGCTCCTCTCCAGATAGATGGAAGTGTCTTCCCGGCTACCAGGAGTTCTGTGCTTTCTATAACATGGCCAGCACACATTGCAAGCTCCTCCCTGCCCCACCTGGGCTGATGTGAGCAAGGCAGCCTGAGAACTCTGCCCCTGCCACCCTCTCTCTCAGACCCCATGATGCTAACTAGGCCGGCAGGCAGAGCACAGAGATCCGTCTCTAATGTGCTAGTGCTGGATTACAGTTGTCGACTATGCATGTCTGTCACCCCAAGGGATGAAGTCCATGTTTGCAGCCAACAGGGCCTGGGGCTTGCCACATCCTGAGCTTCTCACTGGATACACTTCACCAGGAATCTCCCAGACTCTCTAATCCTAAATCGCGTGTGGCTTGTATCCAGCCATGGCCTCCCTGCCTGTCAAGGTTTAGCTGGCACGATCCCTCTTCAGCGAGCCCTCTCTGCCTACCTCATCTTAGCTCTCCTGACCCCTGCCCCTTCAGTGTCCTGGACCCATCACACATAATTACAGCCACTGAGGACCAGCTACTGTCCCAAACTGGGACCCTGTCACACCTTCTGTGAGAAGGCTTCCCTCTAGACTCAGTATCTGAAACAGAGCCGAACGCGCAGCCTTTCTCTGGGCGTTGTTGGTGAAATGTGGCAGATTGGCCATGAGAGGGCAGCAGCAAGTACAAGCCGTACCTGGAGGGTAAAGTCACGTTCCTACGGGGGTGTCTCCATTTCTTCTGTGGCTCAGGCCCCTCTTTAGGCTCCCTGGCATCTCTAGAGCCAGTCCTAAGCCAGTGGGTAAGCAGCACTCACAGCACCCGTTGCCCAGGCAGCCTGTCCCTGAGCCTCCAGCATTCTAGGCTCTGACCTCCAGGCCACTCCGCGGAAACAGGCTCTCTTCTCTTGCCCACGTCAACCTGGTGTCACCCCCAGCTCCACAAGGGTCTCCTCGCCTCGTGGCTTTCTGTCCCTGCTTTCAGAGGACTTTCCTTTGCCTTAAGGGTTTCTAACTCCCTGCCAGCCACACTCCCTTCCCTCTGCGCACCTACCCTGTGTAAAAGAGCTATCTCCCTTAGAAGACTTAGAGGTAAAGCTCGAGCTATTTTACTCTGGGATGTAAACGATAGAGAATTTACAGCCCTTCTGGATATTTCTATCTGGAGCTTGATGTCGTCATAGGGCCAAAAACCCTTTAAGTCTTCTAAACAAGGACTCCAGATAGGCTAGGACCTTGTGCTCAGCGACTCCATCTATAACAAACTGGGGCCACCAGACAGGTGTCTTAGGCTCTTGAATGAGCTAAGAACTGCTTATAGAACTGCTTACAAGAACTGACAATGTAGTTTACAGGCGCTAACGGCCAACGCAGATTGTAAGACTATGGATGGAGCCAGTGGCCACACCCACAGACGGCTGTCCGTCTGTCTGACTCCACCACGATGCTCAGTAGACAGTATCCTTTCTCCTGGGCTGAGCCACACCTCGGCCCGTTACTTTGATTGACATTTGGAAGCTCTGACCCAGACTGGTCACGTGTCTACTCTCCCTTGCTACATCCTCTCCATAGCAACCAAGCTCAGAACCTCCGCCCATCCCTCGACAGCCACGCCGCCATCCAAGCCGTTAGTGGTAACAGGGAGAGGAGTGTGAGACCTGTTAGTCAGAGAGAAATCCACAGCCATTCATTTCTGCCGGAAGGAACAGACCAGAAAGGCATACATTAGTCCAGAGGAAAGGGTGGTTCGAAAGAACCGGCCAAAGCCAGGCCAGGAGCCTGGAGCCCCGCGGATGGGCGGGGCTGGCTGCTAGTGGTCAGCCCCTGGGGCAGCCAGGGAGAGGCAGGGATTAGCTGGGGGAGAGCTAGAGTTAGTGCAAAGGAGCCAGAGGTTAGCCCAGAGAGGCCATGAGCCTACTGGAGGTGAGGCATGAAATCACCCCCAGGTGTGGCCCTGGCTTAGCAGCTGGCGGGCTCTGGGGGAGGCTGGCTGGGGCAGGGGCATGGATATAAGCCGGACAAGGAGCTGGGGTGACTGCCCATCCGCCTGTGGGCCTCTAGGATCCACTTCCTGGCACCCATTTGCTCCTCCCCTAATCCCTAAGGGCCTGTGCTTTCCCCAGCTGTGCATCATGACAACCGGCAGCCTGTCCTCTCTTAAGTGTGGAGAGAGTGTTTCTAAACACTTCCTGAGGGGGAAAAAAAATATCCTCACGCCTACTTCCTGTGTGAAAATGGTCCCAAATAGACTTCCAGTTTGAGATTTCCACCCCTCTCAGTGGGAAAGGCCTGGCTAGCCGACAGCCTAGGTGGAGAATCTTCTTACTGGTCATCGGCCATCTCTTCTCAGGCTGAGAAAGGTCATCTTACAGACTTCCTGATGTCCTCTCCTCAGGCTTCACATGGGAAATGCCTGACTCTGCTCTATTGGTTTCTGTTGTTGTTGTTTTGTTTTGTTTTTCAGGGAAATGGCTCCTCACATGCTTCCCGCTTAGGAAACTCACTTACGGCTTCCAGGTAGGGCTTTAGGTTCAGACACACACCTTTGAGCTCCTGTATAAGATGGCCAGCCCCTGGTGTTCCTACCCCTTTCTCCCTGCCCTAAATCACAGAGGGCCCCAACTAGGTAGGGCCCAGAATTGCCAATTCTAGAGCCACAGGCACCACAAGGGTTTCCACGAGATCCCCTGGTCCCATCCACTCCTGGTGGCAACCAGATTTGTGCACAGAGGAGAGAGGTCATGCTCGGAGTCCAGCGTCCCACGTCCACAGGACAGCCTCCTCCTCCTCCTCCTCTGGGCGTCATTAATCCGGCTGTCCCCTGCCTCAGACCTGGCCTGGACAGCCTGGGGACATCTGCTTGCCAAAAGGAGGGACCAGCCCCCAGGAGGCCCAGAGCTCGGCAGGGCTAGGTTAGTAAGAAGAAACCAGTTAGTAGGGCCAGGTTAGTAGGTCAGAGCACAGCACCAGCAGACACACACGGGAGCCACTAGAGAGAAGAAGGCAGCCGGGGGGGCCGTTAGTTAAGGGGCGGCGGGATGCAGAGTGGGGTGCCCCGGGGTTAGACAATTAGTAATCAAAAGAGCTACCTATGGGAGAGAAAGCTGGGAAGGGGGGGAGAAAGGGAAGAGACGGTAAGGATTCAAAGCACGTGTCTGCCCCAGGTTGAAGGGTCTGTGTGCAGAACACCTGAGATCGGAGAACGGATGTACCACCAAGTCCCCTGCAGCCCGCCCCGCCCTCAGTGTGTCTTTTTCCATTTTGAAGTCCCCGCCATGTGGCAACACCTCGGTCACCTCACCATGGGCACCAAGGGAAGTAGAAGGGTCCCATTCCACCAGCAGCGAGTGGCAGAATTGGTGAGTCTCTTAGCATGCCCTGCCCTGCAGGATGGGTCTGCACAAAGATCCCAGCTCCCAGGCAGGGCCTTCTGCTCCGCGTCCCAGCCTCTGGGAAGGCCCCTGGCCTGTAGAGTTAGTAGGGTTTGGCTGCTGCGGGGTTAGTAGGACATGCTCGGGCCAGGTTAGTGGATTAGTCGGTTGGCAGAAGGCCAGGCATCTCGTGGCGTGCCACAGCGTCCCAGCCGAGCCCTGGGTTGGTTAGTAGGTTAATCACACCATGCAGCCTTCCCCTCTCACCCCCGCCCCAACCCACCACAGGCCTCCTGTCCCCAGCAGCCTGGGCATGGAGCCTGACCAAGGCAGGGGGTCTGCCTCTATACCCATCAGCACCCACTGCAGGAATCAACCCTGACCTCAATGACCCATGCTGGAAGCCCAGAGCTTCTGTCTCTAGGCTGTGGGTCTCGGAGCTCCACAGACACTTTAGATCTGCTAAAAATGTACCCAGCTTGTCCTCAGCGCAAACCCCCTGCCTGGTGGTGGCCAGCCTCTTCCCAGAAGGATCTTCTCACATATTTGTGCATACACACACACACACACACACACACACACACACAGGCTAGCATCTTTCCACAAAACAGCTAACCCCCCACCCCCACCCCACCCCTAGAGCTGCTGTGCTTGGAAATGAACATCTCTTCCACCACCACAACTCCTGGGCCTCTGGCTGCTCTCACCACTGACCTACCCTACCCTCCTCTACAAAGAAGGAACTGCAAGGGAAAGCTTAGACTCCCCAACCCCCACTAGCTTCTCTTTCCTCCCAGGTGACACTAGGCCACCTGAGCACACTTTAATTATCTTCCCTATCACTCTTGGCACATCTAAAGCCCAACCTGTGTCTCCCAGCATTCTAGCTATTTGGTAAGAAAATAATTCTGTAGCCAGCAAAGACAAAATGTTTCATCCTTTGGTCCCAGCCTGAGTGTCTGAGGTGCTCATTAGCACTTCCCGGCACTGAAAAGTCCCAGGCTGTATCTGACCTATTTGAATTTTGCTTTTAATTTCTTCCCGAAAGCACTCAGCCAAGCCACAGCTTTCTCATCCTCCAAAGCCCTGGCAGGGGTCAGCCCGACTAGGAAGCCTCTCCCTCGTGCCAGAGCTGGGGGTTCTCTCTCCCAGTCTGGCCTCTCTTGACTGCCTATTGTCTAGTTCTTCCTGGACACAGCTTCTCTCCACTGACTAAGAAATTGTAAATGTTTGAGGCTCCGCTAGACAGCACCTGCATTTCCCAAGACGGCTCACCAAAAAGAACCAGGATGGGATCCATGTTCTAGCAGGAAACAAGGTTCCTCCCCTTCTGGAAAATGCGGCAAGCTACAACAGAGACCAAAGGTGGCCGCTGTCCCAGACGGGTCAGCAAGGCAGACCCCAGTGGCCCAGCCAGAAACGCCTCTGGATCAGACAGTACCCAACCCAGGTGAACCGTCACCCAAACTCTCTACGCTCCCACTAAACAGAGCTGAATGGTGCATCTACTGAGAGACCAGCAATGAGCCAGGCACAGGGCCGTCTGAGAGCTGTGCGGGCCACCAGGAGAGCATGTGGCCCATATGACATGTGGAACTCAAAGCTGGTGGAGACAAGGGGGCTTGTAGAGGGTTCCCTGAGACCTGAGCTGACTCTGTACTGGCTGCAGCCACCATGTATGTCCCCCAAGACACCTGGCACAGTGCCAGCAACCCTGTACCCATCTTATGTGCACCTGTT
This sequence comes from Montemys delectorum, assembly GCA_019843815.1. Classification (NCBI taxonomy): domain Eukaryota; kingdom Metazoa; phylum Chordata; class Mammalia; order Rodentia; family Muridae; genus Montemys; species Montemys delectorum. The sequence continues at coordinate 9,337 of JADRCD010219374.1, forward strand.
CCTCCCTAGGTGAGGAGCCCTGAAGGGGAGACTGGCTGCTCATGTTTGTGAGACCACCCTGTCAGAGTCCTCCCAAGAGGCACCAGCTGAATCCCCCAGCCCCTCCGTGAAGGCACAGAGAGACAAGGATGTGCCTAAGCTTAGATGAGGTCGTAAAGCTCGGGTCCGGAAATGGCAAGACCGTCACCTTTATGGACGAATCCCTGGGACCTCACTCACTCTGGACACGGAGAAAGGCCCCGTGAAGACATAAGCTACTGCTGGCACTTTGGTCTTGCTTTGCCAGCCTCAAGCCCGGTGACATGAGTCTCTGGGGCTGAGCACCACAGCCCAGGATGAAGAATAAATAAGCAACTGCCCCACCCCCACCCCCACCCCCACCGCAGTCAAGGGCTTCCTGTTTCTAGACTGTCTCAATGAAGACCACACACTGAGACCTCTCCTCCAGGACAGTCTGTGACCATAGGTAGAGAATGGACAGGTTATACTGGGCACAGCACCCTGAGGAGGGAGCGTGTGGCAGCCTCTGTCCCTCCGCAGCCATGCGATATGGATTGGGGTGCCAGCTCTGAGCACTCCCATGTCCTGCACAAAGCTTTCGTAACCAGGGACGGGGTGCAGTCCATTCTCCAGTGACTGGAGGAAGTGGGGCTGTCGTTCTGCCTAAGAACCTCCCTACTGGTTTTCTTAGAGTGCCCTCTTTCTCTTCCTGTGCTGGATAGCACAAGGCCTAGCCAGGCTCCTCCCAGGCCAGGACTGGCGGGCTGCCCTCCGTCCCACAAGCAGCAGGGAGCTAAACCTCACCCAGGAAGTACCTAAACAGACTCATCTCTCAAGCAGCAAACAGACAAAAAAAGAAAGGGAAAGGAAGAGGCAAAAAAAAAAAAAAAAAAAAAAAAAAAAAAAAA
>JADRCD010219374.1:10344-20990 GCA_019843815.1 Montemys delectorum
AAAAAAAAAAAAAAAAAAAAAAAAAAAAAAAAAAAAACAGACAAAGACAGACATTGGGCTCCTCCCCAGCAGCTCCTCCTCCAAGCCCACGGAGTTCCTACCCTACCCACAGGTCCTTTGAGACACCATCCTGTGGCCAGGAGGGGGCCTAGCTCCACCCCATCTCCAGAGACTGGAGGATTCCAGTTGGCATGGGATGAGGAGAGGCCTCCAGTGCCTCTCCTCCCCACCCCCTGGAGCTGTCCATCAAAGGCAGGGTGAATCCTAAGTTGTACATCTTCCAGGAATGGCTCTTCTTCAGGGAGCTCCGTCTCAGGTACTGGGAAGGACGGGGTCTTTAGGGAGACAGGTTGCTCCCCAGTTCCAGGAGGTCAGAATCCAAGGGATCCCCAGGGCTTCAAGACAGATCAGGATCTGGAGATGTGTAGAGCTGTCTGGGGGAGGCACAAGGAAAGAAGGTGAGGGCACCCTAGTTGCCCTTAGCCTACGTCCTGGGCTCCCAACATACGAGCATACATGTGGGGCAGGAGGCAGAGCCTGGGACAGGAGGCGGAGCCTGGGACACACATCTTTCAGAATAAATTTAGACAGGAAGTGGTAAAGAAACCGACAGGTGGGGTTCACTCAAAGGATCAGCAGAAAGCCAGTGGCAGGTGATCCAGAGTGACCCCAAGAAGCCAGGGTCCAAGGAGGGGTAGAATGGGCTCAGGAGGAGACTTCCAGAGTCCCCAGTGACTTCAGCTGAGACCCTGGGTCCACCCCCACCCCCCACACAGGCATGGCACCCCACAGGACAGAGGACTCACCCGCTTGCTGAGCTGTGGTGATGTGTTTTCATACTTGAAGATCTCAGAAGGTGGGGCCATCTCTCTGTCATTCACCCCAGGACACCCAGCGTCATCACCTTAAAGGTCAGGTTCATATCTGTGTGAGATGATGACCCTCCCCCATAGCCTCCCCTGGGATGGGGTGCAGATTGTTCCCCCCTACTGAGGCCATGCATGGCAAATCTTGTGCTTCTGGCTCCCAGGCCTCCTGAGAGGGAGGGGAATATGAGACAGAGGACCACCCACCCTCCTAAAAGGGAGGATGCTTCTCATCCTTACCTGCCATCATTACATCATGGACATCATGGAAGGCCTAGCTCCTAGCTCCTCCCCCACAGACATCACAGGATAACTCTGGAAGACAGAAGAACCAGCCCCCCCCCACCCCCACCCCATCCCCGTCCCCACAAGAGGACCATGCCCAAGCTCTGTCTTGACTGAGGAACCATCTGCCTCCTCCTCCTCTGACACCTAGAGCCTTGTGGGTTCTTGTGTGACCCAGGAAAACTCAGAGCAAACTGGGCAGCTAAGGGACAACAGAGGGGTGTGGGGCGGGGCGGGAGGCATCGGGATATACTCTGAGCTTAGTACTATCCTGGCTGCTGTAAGCCTGTGCCTCTCTCGGATCCCAGTCCTGTCACGCAAGGGTACTATAATGGCCATTCGAGGCATGGCTGGGAAATGAAAATGTCCCTCTGCCCACCTCAGCCCACATCCTTTCCTGTGACTCCCACAACAAAGAACAGGTGGCCAAAGGGTGCAGGGCTTGTGTCACCAGGGTAGAGGAGAGAAGGGAGGAGCCTGAATCCCATCCCAGGACTCAGGTTTGCTTTGTCCTGACAGTTATGCTACATCTGTCCTCCAAACCCCGAGCCAGGGAAGGTGAGACGTCTCGTAGCTGTTCTTAGAGCATCCTGTCACAGAAGCCTGGAGCTGAGTAGAGGACCGTCTCCCTCGGGGAACCCTGAGGAGGTCCCCATGTGTCTGCATGACCGAGGAGCCTGTTCAAACTTGCAGATGGCATCTCCCAGAGCCACAGTCACAGGACATCCATCCACCCTCCCTCTGGGGGTCCCAGAGCTGACCCTTTCTCTCATGCACCAGCTGAGAGCAGGCAGGCTGGTGACCAGGTACTTATCTACAAGGCTGCTTCGAAGGGTGGCTGGGACTTTTCCCAAATCCATCCACTCTTCTGCCACCTGGGAACCAGCAGGAACTCTGTGAACAAACCCACAGCCACCCTGTCACAGGGTGCAGACCCAGAATCCCGGAGTCCTCGTGAGGAACACTGGTCAGTCCCTGGGTCGGGCTGATTCAGTTTTGTGGTGCAGAAAGAAAGCTGTGGGTTTGGGAGCCACGCAAACCAGGGTGAGGCTGTGGCTCTCCAACCCCACATGCACAACACGTGTGAGTCTTGAGTTGTTATTCTGGAAACAGCCAGGAACTTTACCCATTAATCAGTGACTTGAATTCAGAAAACAGACCATGGCCCCTGTCTTAGGGTTTGTATTCATGACCAAGAAGCAAGTTGGGGAGGGAAGGGTTCATTTGGCTTTGCATTCCACTCTGCTGTTCATTACCAAAAGAAGTCAGGACAGGAACTCACCCAGGACAGGAACCTGGAGGCAGGAGCTGATGCGGAAGCCATGGAGGGGTGCTGCTTACTGGCTTGTTTCCCCCATGGCTTGCTCAGCTTGCTTTCTTATAGAGCCCAGGATTACCAGTCCAGGGATGACTCCACCCACAGGCTAGGACCTTCTCCCATTGATCACTAGTTGGGAATAGCTGGATCTCATGGAGGCATTTCCTCAAGGGAGGCTCCTTTCTCTGGGCTAACTCCAGCTTGTGTCAAGTTAACACACAAAACCAGCCAGTGCAGCCCCTCAGCAGAAACACAAGCTGTGTTTATTTATACACAGCCATCATACAACCAACCCTGGTGGAGACACACCCCAGGTAGGATGCATGGGTCAGGTGAAAATCCCTACAGGACAGATGAGATGTACCACCACATAGTGGCATCCAACTCGGCGGTAAAAATAATCTGGTTATTGACAAACCCTGGACAAACCACACAGACCATGCTGAGAAAAGCCAGACCTAGAGCTAGGTGTGGTTGGGCCCTCCTGGAGTACCAGCATTGGGGAGGCCGAGACAGGAGGGTCATGAGTTCAAGGCCAGCCTGGATTGAATAATGAAATTCTCTCTCTCTCTCTCTCTCTCTCTCTCTCTCTCTCTCTCTCTCTCTCTCTCTCTCTGCCTCTCTCTTTCTCTCTCTCTCTCAGATTTAAAAATAAAAACTAATACGAGCAGTTTTATACAAAATGTCCATAGAGGGACAATGAGGAGCAATACAAAGCTTATCTGTCACCATGGCTCAGAGTGGAATAGGAATGGATTCCCAGGTTTGGGCAATCTAGGGGGGGCAGGGGTGGGGCATGGGCGATAGACATATGACAGTGTCATTAAACAGAACTGCAGGGCGTAGCGACTGTGGTCAAATTGAAGCAGGAGTGGGGCACTGTTCTTAAGCTGTGTGAGAAAGGGCTGAGTTAGTGAGAAAGGGCAGGCCTGAGAGGCACACGCCTGACCTGCAGTGGGGTCACAGTCACCGGGCCTCTGAAGTCTGAGCCTAGGAGGGGACACATAGGCAAAAGACACACAGGTATTTCTTTTGTTTTGGGGTTTTTTTTTTTTTTTTTTAGCTTTTAAAAATGTTTATGAGTCTGAGTGTTTTGCCTGCATGTATGTCTGTGTGCCATGTGTGTATGCAGTATGTCTAAGAAGGTCAGGGGGTGGGTGGGTGGGATCAGATCTCCTGAAACTGGAGTTACAGTTCCAAGCCACCATCTGGGTGCTATGTATCAAACCTGGGTCCTCTGCGAAGGCAGCCAGTGCTCCGAATCACTGAGCCATCCCTTCAGCCCCTGGTTTCTGACTTCTTACTGTTCATCTATGGCTTGCTTGTTTTGAGACAGAGTCTGAAATAGCCTGGGCTACTCACAATGTAGCCAGGGTTAACTTTGAACTTCTGGGATTGCAGGCTTGTGGTACCACATCCAGCTCTTGGTGTGCTGGGGCTCAAACCCGGAATCTTCTGAATACTAGGTAAACACTCTACCTGTCCCAAGCACATTATTTTGTGCCCTAATTTTTAAAAAACAAGCTAATCACACATATGTGGGGGTTAGTTTCTACAAAAGGTATTTATGCATGGTGAGAGGACCAGGGGCGAGAAGCTCATGGTCAGAGGTTGTGTAGATCTGGCTCATGGCTCTGCCCCCATCAAAAGCCAAGACCAGTAGCCCCTTTGGAAACTTGAGCAAAAGACTCGCACCCATGAGACATAGGTCTCTCCTACCTTCATGTTCAGGAGGCACAGTCCCTGTGTTGTGACAGAGCCAACTTGGTAAAGCCGTTGGCCTCCACTGCCTGGATCCCTGCTTCCCCTCCAGGTACCACCGAGACAGGTCAGCCATGTCCATGTGATGAGAATAGACAGGCCTCCAACTATCACAGAGAGAAAGACAGGAATGAGAGGTGGGTATCCAGGGCCGGCCACACCTTGGCATCACTGCAACAGAGCTCCTTGGAGAGCGCTGGGCAGGGCACAGGCACGGAACCCAGAGAAACCCATCATGACTTTGCAACTTAGATTTGTCTTTCTATTTTGAGACAGGGTCCTGCTACATAGCCCAGACTGGCCTCGAACTCAGACTCCCCTCAAACTTGAGGTCTTCCTTTCTCAGTCTACCACGTGCTGAGCCTCAGTCCCCTGTCCACAAAATGAGTGTGGCATTGTTGTCACTATGAGTGTTACATGAGGTGACAGGACAGCCCACCAGCCCTCACACCATCATCTTGGTGGTGTAGTGGTTGGCTATACAGCACATTCATGCCTCCCAGGAAATGCACACAGTTTCTGTAACAGTGAAGAGCTGACAGGGAGATGGCTGAGGGCTGCACTTGAGGTCCCTGGTGTTGCTCTTTCCACCTGACCCGGGGATAAAATCTCTGCTGGCATTGCAGAGGCAGACAAGAACTGCTGACACAAACTGCTTTGGAGGCTCTGGTGCCCAGAGCTCCAGAAGTCCCCTGGGAATGCAAATGGCACCTTCCAGAGATCTGCAGGGAGCTTGGGCACTTGGGCAGGGGACAAAGCACAAAAGAGGACATACAGAGCCAGAGAAACGCCAGGAGAAGGAACCCAGCTAAGTCAAACTGTGTTGTAGTCCCCATTCTACAGAGGAGACTGGGACTCTGGATACAGATGGGGGATGAGACCCACAGATGCTGCGGACATACACATGTTTAATGTGCATCCGGATCAGCTTACTGCGGCTACATTCATGGCCCCCACATGACTCATTAAGTCCCCATTTAAGGGACAGGTGGCATCATGTCACTCACAGGCACACATTAGATCCAGGTTTGAAACCTGCCCCTGGTCTAAATTGCTGGACAGTCACATGACCTTTGTCTCTATTTTCTCACCCAGCTGATATCTAAGCGCAAGGGTTGTTTGTTTTTTTTTTTTCTCCCCTCCCCCCCGCCTTTTTAAGAGAGAGAGAGGATCCCATGTAGCCCAGACTGGCCTAGAACTTGCTAAGTTGAGTGTGAACTCCTCTACCCACCAACTGCTGAGATCACAGACACAGGCCAGCTCCCAGCTCTGAGCAAGTTATCTTCCCCACACTGAAGCTGCACCAGGGTAAGCTAAGGTTTGTTTTTGTCTCCTATGTCTCTGGGACACAGTGGTCAAGACTCTCATTCCCCTTGGCTCCTCCGGAGGGGCCACCTGGCACTGAGAGGGAGAGGGGACACCTGCCCCATCAGTGCAGAAAAGAATGAGAGACAGATGTCACCCTCAGCCAGCTGGTGCCTCTGAGAATCCTGGCTATTGTTTCTCAGAGGGACAAATGAGCCAGGCCTCAAAAGCGGGGGTGGGGGGTGGGGGGAGGTAGAGGGGTGGGTGGGGGATGAGGGTCCCCTGGGAACTGAGGACTGAGCTGCAAGCTATTCACCAGCCCATTGAACCTGCACAAAAGGCCGGGTGCCCCAGAGGCGTACTATCCCAACAGCAGAAGGTCACCCAGAAGGGAGGCACCATCCAGAGGCACACAGCCAGACCAGGTAACACAAGAGTGAGCTGGCCCAGCAGGTGTGTTACAGGGTCTGCCCTCAATAAGGTTGCTGATCCTGGTTCAACAGCGCTCCATCCCCAAGAACATGACTCCACTCTACAGCTGAAGAGTCTGAGGCTGGGGGACGCCTGCCTTTGGCATGGCAGGTAGGATTCGCACACAGACTTCTGCTCTCAGCCCTTTCTCAGCACCACAACTCCAGTGGGTAGACTTGGGGAGGTTTTGGTGTGAGCTGTGCCAGGGGAAAGCAATCTACTACAGAATGGGCTGATGGGCAGGGGTGGGGAAGGGCCGCGGGAGAGAGGGAGCAGCAGGAGGGAAGTTTCCAGTGAAGCCCTGACACCACAGTGAGCCTAGCACGTTGTGAGGTGAGTTTCAGTGAAAATTGAGTTTCCTCTTCTTTCTGTCTTTTCTAAAGCTTCACAGTTCTTGTTTTTATTAAAGTCAGGAAAAGTGGATTTCAAGAAAAAATGTACCAAAATTAATAAATTTTTTTTTAAATCGAGGCAGGGTGCCGTGATGTAAGCCCAGGTTGCCCTTAAATCTGATCCTTACCCAGGTACAGTGGGTGATTATAAGCATTCTTTTAATCCCATTGCTTGGAAGGCAGATGCAGAATTCAGTGAGTTCCAGGTCATCCTAATCTACATAATGAGACCCTACCTCAAAAAACAAAACAAAACAAAAACAAAACAAACAAACAAAAAACAACGGTAATTCTCCTACCTTAGCTTCCCAAGGATTGATGTCATCTCAAGATGTGAGCCAGCCAACCTGGCTTTTGCATGGTCTCCCTCCCTCCCTCTATTCATCCCTCCTGCCCCCCCTTTCTCCCTCTCTCTTTTTTTTTCTTTCTTACACAAGGTCTCATTATATAGCCCTGACTGGCTCAAAACTCACTTTAGTAGCCTAGGCTAGTCTCAATCTTGCCATCCTCCTGCCTCACACCACTAAGCCCCGAGACTGCAAGGATCATGCCTGACCAACACTCATTCTCCTATGGTTGTTAAAAAAGGTTGTCTTCGACCAGCTGGAAAAGCTCTCTGGGACACTTAAGATGTCAAATGTGCACACACACACACACACACACACACACACACACCGTTATGGGGCGGGGTGGGGAAGTAGGCTGAATTTTCTGCAAGGTCAGCGTAGGGCAGACTTCAGAGCCATTCTCAACCGCAAAGGATATAAAAAGGCAAATTTAGGGTGTGCAAAGGTTAAAGTTGTTAACCCAGAATTCTTTCAATAGGATATCAACCAAACTCGGGGTAGGGAGAGTTCAGTACCCTCCCAAAGCAGGGAGCAGAAGGGGTGGCCCCAGGAACCCGTTTGCCCCAAAGGCGGTTGGGGGGCAGTTCTATAGCCCAGGGGAACACCCCCCCCCCCCCGGAATCAGGAGCGAGTCTGAGCACCTCCAGATGTGCAGCCCCGCCCTAGAAGTGCTGACGCAGCGCGGGGCCACGTGGCGGGACACTGGCTTACTTGAGGGGAGCCCCGGGAGTGTGGGGTTACTCATCCCTGCCCGCCGCTCTCCATACCAGGAGACGCCTCCTGGGAAGAGCGCTCTGGGGAGGCAGCAAGGCTGCGCCCAGCTTAGCGCGACGCTGGCGCGGAGAAAAAAACAAACCGGCTTCCAGCTTCCAGCAAGTTCTCTGTTTGCCCTCGCTCCCTGAGCCCCTCCCTGCAGCAGGTGGGGGCGTTTTCCTGGCGCGACTCCTCTCCGCAGTGGGGTGTGCGCGCCAGCGATCCCCGACGCCTGGAGGCCTGTGCTCAGGAGCCTGGTACGAGAGTGGGGAGGCAGGGGTCCCCAGAATCCCTCTGTCCAAGTAATAATCTCGCTCGCGCCCTGGATGAAACAAGTCTGGCCCTTTCCCTCTCAAACCCCCAGCTTCTGCAGAGAGTGTCTCAGAGCCCAGGAGGGTTGAGGAACCGAGCGAGCTAGTGAGTTCTGGGGTCACCCTAGACCGTTTTAGAGATGCCATGTGGGCTTCAGAGTCCGTCGTGTCAGACTCAAAAAATCATTGCCTGGGTGACCTTGGATAGGCCCGCTAACCCTCTCTGGACCTCCTTTTTCTTGTCTTTAAAATGGGTTCTTACCACCTCGCGGGACTGTTGTGCCAAAGCAGTGACTCCCTGGGGATGTGTAGTCAGCATCCAGAGCGATGTCGCAGTGAGAGTGCGGAGATGCCCTGGGTTTGAGGCTGCGCTGGACGCCCCAGCTCTGGGATGAGTCCCATAAGTGGAGGAAGGGTAAGGGCTGGGCGTGGGGGGAAGGGAGTCAGAGACACCACCCGCTAGCCCACCCTCCATGCCTGGGCGCAGTCCCCAGCCCCGAGAGTTACCTGCTAACCTTGTGGGTTGATGTATACCCGGAGTCCCCACGCCCATGTGCATCTAGCTGTGGGGGAAGGGAAGGGTCTTTGTTCCCCCTCAGACCATGACTACCAGACCCTGAGCATCCTCTGTGTCCCCATTCCCATGGTCCATCCACTAGAGTCTCACATCTGGCCACATAGGGTTGGGAGCCCTATCACCCACTCAGCAGGGCCCACCATTGCTCTGGGACTGTGGGACCCCCGTCGCCCTCCCGACGATCAGGTGCGCACAGCGGGGAGTAAGAATGGCGACCCCGGCTTACCTCGGCTCCTCCTCGCTCCTGCGGCTCGAGTGTAAAGGGCTCTTTGTGCCTAGCTCTTAACAGAACTGGGGGAGTCCTGCAAGCGCCTCCCCTCGCAAACTCCTCCCCGTACTGGTCCGCAGCCTCCCTCCCTACGGCCCCCCAGCGCAGCCGGCGTGCTCTTCGCGTTTACTGCAGCGCCCATGAAATTTTAATGCAGGAGCGCCTGGCGGGCGGAGGTGCCGCACCCGGCCTCGGGCGTGGGGGTGAGGTGGGGCGCACGGATAAGCACCCATCTTGAGGTCCAGGATTCGAGCAGAGAGATGTAGGGTGCACATCTCCCCCGTGCCTCACAAAGGGGCTACTGCGAGCCCCAGCATCCCCGCCTGTGGCGCTGCCATAGCAACGCTGGCCAGTGGAGAGGCGCGCGACGGTCGGAGGCACCAACGCGGACCTGGCGCCTAACCAAGAAGCACTGCCTAGAATCCCAGAAGAGAACCCGGTATCCGTGCTTGGCTCCCGGAGCCGGGGTGTGGCTCCCGCGGAACTCTGTTAGGAAGACTCCTGGTCAGGGCGGCGGCAAGATTCGAACCCAAGTCTATGGCAGGCGTCTCTAATTTTGGCATCTGCTCTGCCTGCATTCCTTGGCACCATCATGAGCTTTACAGGTGTGCTAAAGAGTCTGAGTCGCTAAAAGCTGTGGTTCTGTGATGCTCCAGGCATCACACCCTTGAGAACATGATGCTGTTGTCACCTTGTAAGCCCCACTAGATTGCTGCTGGACCACATGGGACCACCAGGCAACTCTGCTGCCTCTTCCAGTTGAGAAACCCCTGTGCTGAACACTCCACCTACTTCTAGAACTGGCACTGGTTCTCAGCTTAAATTTCAACTCTGATCATGCCCTTGACCAAATGTGACCATATTGGCATGGGTGTTTCCCCCCAAACTGGTTCTCTATCCCCTTCCAGTCAGGAAGGGAGAGGCACCCCGCACAAGATGTCCCTCGGGCCTCAAGTCATCCTCTTGATGAAGCTATCTCACCTTTCGTTTCTTTTAAAAATATTTTATTTTATTTTATTTTATTTTTCCAAGACAGGGTTTCTCTGTATAGCCCTAGCTGTCCTGAAACTCACTCTGTAGACCAGGCTGGCCTCAAACTCAGAAATCCGCCTGCCTCTGCCTCCCAAGTGCTGGGACTAAATGCATGCACCACCACTGCCCGGCTTAAAAAGATTTTTAAACATTTATTTACTAGAGTTGGGTAGGCACACCTCCCACAGTGGGCCTCAGAGGACAACCGCATGGGCTCTCTCTCCTCCCACCACATAAATCCAGGGAATGGAACTCAGTTGATCAAGCTTGCCAGCACAGTATCACCCTGGCCCGCTCTCACTGCTCACATACAGAGGCGAGGAGAAGGGTGGTTGCACACAGCCTCGGTGAGGGGCCCGTGTGAGATTTGAACTCATGCTTCCAAGTTCTATCGTCTTTACACCCATCTCTTACTGGGAGCCACCACCCTGCCCTTCCCATGTCAAATGCGCCCAGCCGGAGGCCCATAACACAGGATAACTGGGGCACCGACATTGCCTCGGATACTTCCTTGTCAGGGATGTGCCTCTCACAGAGGCTGGTTAGGAGGCCAAGTGCTTGTTCCTGATTCCTAGAACAGAGCAGCTGATCTTGGCTTCTCCTCCTGACCTGCGAGCCAAAAGGTCACAGAGCTTGGCAGTGAACCAGGAAGGGGGCAAACAGGCGGCCTTGCCCTTCTCTGAGAACACTAAGCCATTCGTATCAGCTCCTCATCTCGTTGCTATAATGGAAGACCCAACACGACCAACCAAGGAAGAAGGAGGGGTTTATTTGGGCAGTCTGAGAATGTCATCCAGCATGGTAAAGGAGGCGTGGCTTCAGGAGTGGGATGGCTTGTCACTCTGCAACTGAAGTCAGGCTCAACTCACTTTCCTCTTTTTAGTCAGTCCCAGAACCCAGCCCACAAGATAGAGCTGCCCACACCTAGGGCGGGTCTTCCCTCCCCTGTCAAACCTCTCT
>JADRCD010219376.1:0-19335 GCA_019843815.1 Montemys delectorum
ATACATACACATACATAAATGTCTGCGTCGATGTTCGTGTATTTAATACGGTCACCTGAGATGCTTCTACTTTGTCTCCCTTGGCCCAGAAAAGCCAAGAGCTGGAAGCCAAAAACGTTTATTTTCTGTTGTTCTTGTTGCTTTTCTTTTGTGTTCTTTTTCTTGGCTGAACAACTTTATATGAGGATTCATTTTAAAACATAATGTCTGGAAGTCACAGGGAGCACCATCCTCGAGACTGGTAACAACCTCTCCTTTCTGGTTATGTATGTCTCAAGCTGTGTGCAAGGCTTACACAGGTATTTTTAGATGTACTCGGGATCTTCCGGGGTCCCAGGGGTGAATCTGTTACTAAGGCAATGAGACTTAGACAGGAATCAGTGAGTGTCCGGCTTTCTTACACATTCTCAGGGCAAATTCATGAACCACCTTCCTTCTCCAGCTACCACAGCAATCATCTCTTTTTGGACTCCACACGGTTTACATACATCTTATCTATCAAAAGACAAAAACCTCCATCATTAAGATCCTACTCTAGAACTCTTTCTCCTAATCCTGTAACTCTAAATACCATTCTTCTTAAAACAGACAAGACCTAGAACTTATCATACAATGTCTCCTTATAAAGGAATTCTCCAGCCCACTCACTAACCCTCTTACACGTCTATCTTGCTGATACTAATGTATGAAGTTTCTTACCGCCTGGTTTAGGTCCTTGGTAATAAGACTACAGCTTTCTTTCTTACCTACATGCTGGTGCCCAACCTTTACACTCTACTATCTCAGATCTCTCATCTACTTCCCAGTTTATGGTTTTAGACCTTACGGATCACTATGTTACCATGTTTTACACCAACGTTCATTTAATATCTTTGCTTTCACCTAGAAAGATCCTGACACTGGAACATTGTCTCAGCTTACTTGGGTCTGTCCTTTTGATCCTATATCGCTACTTTCTTTTATCCATTATAAATACTCCCTCCCCTACCACAGACAGTTCCTGCAGTCCCCCACAGCACCTACCATTAAGGAAGAGCTCCTCTTCTTCCTGGAGGTGGCAGATGATCTCAATCTGGGTTCCCAATTTCGGTCTTACCAGGTGAGGAGAAGTGTTGGTATCAGATAAAGAGAAACCTAAACCAGGCACTCCTCAGATTTCTATATCTTCCTAACACTGTGACCCTTTAATACAGTTCATCATAGTGTGGTGACCCTCCAACCATAAGATGGTCTTTGTTGCTACTTCATAACTGCAATTTTTCTGCTGTTATGTATGAATCATAATGAACATATCTGATATGAAGATAGTCTTAGGTGATCCACCCCTGTGAAAAGGGGGTTCGACCCCTAAAGGGATTGCAGCCCACAGGGTGCAAACTGCTGCTCTAAGGTGAGTTTCTGTTTGTCAGGAAAGTAACCACTTCCCTTCTCTGTTCCCCCAAAGGCAAAAGTATCCAGTTTCCAATTAACCCAAACAGCGTGTATCCTATCACAGTCTCCATGCTGTTCTCACCCCCAGTGCCACCTCTCATAGCTACCTGGCCTGATAAAACTGGTGAGACGATTCCCACCAAGCTCTCTACTCTCTGAAGCAGCTCAGAAATTTCCCCAATGGTCTGTTCTTCCACTCCATGGACTGCTCTAGTTGGGTAGTTTCACTACACCTTGCTTATGTTTGCAAGCATGAGGACCTGGGTTTAGATTACCAGTATCCATGTAAACCAGTCTTGGGAGAACATATAGGTAATCCCCATGTTCCTTCAGAGAGATGGAAGGCAGAGAAAAATTCCATGGATACTCACAGGTCAGCTACTTGGTACATGCTGCAGCAAAAGAAGATCCTGTTTTAATCAAGGTGAAAGAAAGGCAAACACTGGAACTCTAAATGCTCACCATGGTGTACATGCACTCACACTGTCATAGCAATACACACATATCACTGCAAACTCCCTTAAACACGCCCAACCTCCCACATGCCCACATGTACACTCCCATACATAAACTTGCCATTTATACATCACACACACACACACACACACACACACACACACACACATGCATCGCCCATATTCGCACACAAAGGCATGAGGATGGATATGACCAATACTTGAAATGCAGAAATAGCAGGAAAACAAGCTGAACACAGGTGTTTTGCTTCTCAAAGTTATAGATATAGATATTCATAATTGTGACCAGTGGCAACAATGGCCACACAGAGGAAGGCCGCTTCATTTTGCTTCTGGAAATCAGGAAATGGAAGGCTTTAAGAAAAAGCAAGCTCGCAAAAAAAAAAAAAAAAAGGACATGGAATGGAGAAGTTCAGTTGTTCAAAGATGTGGTGTGTGTGTGTGTGTGTGTGTGTGTTTGTGCGTATGTGTGTGCGTGTGTATGCATGTATGTGTGTGACTGCATGAATGAATGAATGAGTGTATGTGCATGTGTGCATGTGGGTGCAGATGCATGCAAAAGCTCACAATCAAGAAAAAGCTTCCAAGTATTAAAATTTCTTAACTCTCATTCTCCTATAACAGTCTTAACTACTATATATTTTCCACTTAATCACTATATTGTTTCCAGAAAAAAAAAGTCTTAATATATTAAGTTGACAAGAAAGAAAATAATGTCTCTTGCTATTCATTGTCTTTATAGATGGTGTGGTATGGATTGAAAGATCATTACAGCCAATATCATAGGGTGCCATATGTTGGAAAGTAAGGAATTAGAATTTCAAGTCCTCATTTAGAGGTCTGAAAGAAAAGAAGCCAAGAGGCACGTTCATCACTCTGTCCTGGAGGGCTGACTCAAGCTATTTCTTGTCATCTTAACCATGATTTCCATCCTGCTGTGAATGTAACATTCCATTTCTCTGTATTTTCAATGTTTGTCCTTTTTAAAATATTTGAATGAATAATAAATTCATGAGCAACATAAAAATGAAAGAATAGCTAACCCAATGTTAGTAGCCCTCCTTTATCCTACCACAGCTAGCCATGTCCACCATTATGGTCATCATGAATACAAGGTTATTTTTTATTTTACTGTGCACTGATATTAATAGATTCAAATCCTCATCACTTTCTTGTCATCACAGCAATGTATTGTTTTTCAGCTACAGTAAATCTTGAACAATTTCTCTCATTAGTACAAAGTTTGGGTGGATGCAGAGCATCCCTTTCCATTCATGTTCATCACCAAAAGCTAAGAGGGGAGTATTAAAGTTGTCCCAGATTTTTGACAAGGCAATCATCCTGTGACACATCTATCACTATAAGTGTCATTTCACTTGGGTAAATGACCTATGTGCGAAATTCCAAGGTATAGATTCTCCAGGTAAGAGCTACATGCAAGTTAAATTTTGATATTTAATCCCAACACATCCCTCCTTACCACCAAAAATGAGACAGCCAACTCCAGTAAGCCGGACACAACTCATGATATGCCAATATGCTCCTTTCTTGTTCATAATACAAGTAAAACATTAGCCTCTTAGTTACATCTTGCAGGATTTTATTTAATATAAACATACATTTTTTCACTTTATGCTGATTAAAAACATGATTTGTAGTTTCTTCTCAAAAAAAGGCTTATGATAAGTAACACACAGTATTGAAATAAGCATTGCAAATATTTACTTCTCTTAACCTTGTTAAAATTTTTGAGATTATAATGTAATTACAACATTTCTTCCCACTTTTCTCTACCTCTAAATCCTCCCAATATATCCCTCCATGCTCTCTTTCAACACATGGACTCTTTTGTCATTAATCATTATAGCACATGTATATGCATATCTATATATATATACATGTATATATTCCCAAATATAAGCTGACCAGCCTGTACATGCTACTTGCACGTGTGTTTCCAGTGCTGACCATTTGATACTGGAGAACCAGCTGGTGTGCCCTTCCCTGGGGAAGACTGTTTCTCCTGATCTCAGTGTTCCTTAGTTAGCCGTAGTTCTTTTTGTAAGGTAGAGGTCTCATAGGGTTTTTTTTCTAAGCACTTTGGCTTGTTCCTTGTTGTATTGATTCAGCTCGTGTATAGGCAGTAATGTTGATGAGAACTTTTAGGTGGACCATTTGCCTCTGTGCCACAGTTCAATCATTTCCATGAACAATTTCTATTTATCTAATACAATTTTATTTGCTTTTCTATTTTTGGTTGAAGAGCTATAGGTCTCTGACATTCTTTGATAACTCTCTAATTTAAAACTGCAGTTGAATGAATCCATGGTGTGTATAGGAGTATCACTATCACATATGAAGCCTTCTTACTGTAACCTACTGGATGCCTCATCCTACTAAATACGAGCTAAGAATCTGCATCCCTATATTACACACCATAGGAAGTACTTGAGTAAGTATATTGCCAGCAGTCTCAAGGATATTCTGAATGGAACTGTGTTTCAGGGCTTCAATCTCTTCATCTCTTAGCTTTATTTCTCTTCTTAAATCATCATACTTCTCCTCAACGCCTTCAAGAAGTAGCTCTTTTAGAGCCTAACAAAAACAGACAGTCCACTTTTCAGAATATACATTATCAGTACTGCATAATAACAGCTTGAGCAGCTGAGCACATGTGAACATGTTTCCCCCACCTTATAAAATAGAATTTGACAAGTTTGCCCAAACCTCAAACCTTTCACCTGAAGAGTGAGAGTAGCTAGGGTGGATATGGGTTTACAATTCTCTCCCTGCGATGAAGGAGACTTGAGGCTATGACAACCCTGAGAACTATGGACTAATGTACAACATCTGGGAGGGAGGCTGAGGGTTTAACTCACACCCTGTCTCAGCTTCACTGAGCTGAGCCAACCCCATCTGTAAAACAAATGATGGTAACTAACTTTTGCCCCTGCAAGTGGAGCTGTGAGGCTCTGGGATGTGGGAAAGACTGCATTTGTATTTACTCTAGCTCTAGAGAATGCAGCAACCAGCTCTGGAAACAGACACTACAGGAATCAGAGCCTCAGATTCATATCCCGACTAATCAGATCATTTCAAACTGATATCCTTGACTGTTGTGCTAAGAATTCTTGGAATGGTAGGATGAGGTATTTTTCAAATGAAGTAAAATAAGGCTGCTCTAAAACAAAAAAGAGTGGCCCCTGGGGAATGTTTTATTTTTTTCACTCCAACATAGGTTACTGACACTACAGAAGGTGGTGTGTCTTTATCATTAAGGATTTTATCAGGATCAAGGTAGATCTGAGGTTTTTCAGGTTCACATGCCATTGGGGTTCTCTTTGGGATCATGATTTCCTTGACAATGTCATACTGTTTGGTCTGGGGGAGCCATGGTTGGTCATGTTTCCATCCCATCAAGACTCACCTTCAGCTTGTGGTCCAGAACCCTCTCCTGATCTCTCAGAAGGTTCTCCCTTTCCATCTCCACCTTCTTCTGCAGCTGGGCCATGTTTTCTGTAAAGCTTCTCATTTGAGCCTCAATCTCTTGCTCTTGCCTCTTCTGCTGCTCCCTCATTAACTCCAGTTCCTTCTCAGCTGCCTCCTTCTTAGCCAGCTCGGCTGTATCACAAGGGTTTAGGAGAAGGAAGAAAAGACAGTCAGAACTGAGATTGACCCCTTCTGATCCCAGAGATCAGGCTGATTTCCACGTGAAAACTCTCTGCGACTTCACATCATCATGCATGACACCTTATGTGATGGACATGCACTGCCTGGCTAGGCATGCAACACAAGCCCCAATCATAGTTTTCAGGTCTAGAAGAGGATGCAGAAGGGAGGTTCTTGTCTGTGAGATCATCCTATCCATCAGTCATGAGACTCAATGGGAAGTCTTAGAGATATGAGCCCTCCTCTGTACCTGCCATGGCTTTCTGTCCATCACTGAGAGCTTTGTCTGACTGCAAGATGAACTCTTCCACAGTGATCTGTGACTTCAGGAAGTTCTGGAAGACCTCCCTTGCCTGGATACCAAAAGAGAGAAAGCCTTAAACAATAAGGATGTAGTTTTCTGATGGAAGAGTTAGCTTTCTATGAAATTACTACCCTGTCTGAAGTATTTGAACCCTGCTTGTAGTTCACATTCGAGTACTTTAATTCTGTGGTTATAACAAAGTCAATGATTTTTGTTGAGATTAAAAAAATAAAACCCTCTGTAAAAGCCTTCTACTAGCTCCCTAGCCTCCTGGTTCCACAGATGCATAATACATAGATAGTCTTAGGAAATAGACTAGGAGCCCTGGACCTTATTTGGTTTAGGGTTTACCATTCCTCCCCTTCTTGTAATGATGCCCTTGCCAGCCTGATTCCTTTACCTTCATTTAATATACACATGCACGCCTCTTCACACAGTGCATCTTAGACCATCCTGTTGTGTTCCTGTACTGACTATACATACACTCCTCTCCAAATGATAGTATAAGTGTCTTCACCCCTAAGTCGAGCATGTCACTAAGGCTTGACTCAACTGTATCACCTATGTACACATCCAATAGAACAGAAAGGCCAATCACTAAGGCTTGACTCAACTGTATCACCTATGTACACATCCAATAGAATAGAAAGGCCAATCACTAAGGCTTGATTCAACGGTATCACCTATGTACACATCCAATAGAATAGAAAGGCCAATCTGGACTCAAGTCGCTTTTAGTGCATGCACAGTGCTGTCTGGAAAATTTTGTCTGCTTTAAGAAGAATACTCATACTTAGCATCTTATGCCGATGTATAATTGAGCATGCATATGATTAAAATCAGATGAGTTGCATGTGAGAAAGGGCATGTGTAATAGAGAAATTGAATGCATGACTTAATCTGTCCTTCAGAGTAAAGAGCCACTCAAACTCTGGCCATAGTAACTGCCCCTGCCTTCTTTTAGATCCATTCAATATGATGCAGGGTGGGACTTGGGCCCATAGCCTCACTGATATGATCGCTGTAGATCTGGTCTGTATACTCCTCACTCATCTGTATGTTTGCTTCAGGCTGAATGAAGTTGCCCTGCTCCTTTGGCAAGTCTGTGTGAGCTTCTCTGTTCATCACATCCCTTAACTGAACAATGGAGATACTGTTAAGAAGTAACTTATTCAGACCCCAAGTTTTAAACTGATATTCCAATGAGGAAAATAACACTAACTCAATTTAGGAAATGAGCTCTCAATATGTTATTATCATCAACATCACCATCACATCACCATCATCATCATCACCACCACCACCACTATCATTATCTCCACTGTTGCCTCTACCACTTTAAGTTTGATAACTAGTTCATATTTAACAACCAAACTCTATTATCCATGTCATCTAAAATCATAAAACAATAAAAGTTTTTCCTATAATAATATGTATACTCATAAAAAATTAACAGATTATTCAATAAATCAATGTTCTCTTTCTCTTGGATTTATGTTATAAGTCTTACCTTCAAAGGAAACTAATATTTAGAAGCTATTTAATATTATACAGTATTTTGTGTATTTGAAGATTTGATTGGCCATGATGTATTCACTCTGCTTTCTCGCAATAAAAGCCTGTGTGCTCTTAGAAACCAAGAGTAGCTGTTCCAGCTCTAGCTGTGCCCTAGGTACATGACCACACCTGCTGTCATCCCTCACCTTCATTCCCTTCCTGGGCACTTGCCCATAGTCCTGCTCAACCTTCTTCCTGGCCTCTAAGTAGAGACTGTGGCCTCCAGGAACAGAGAAAGCTCCACATGAGATGCTCTCCCTCAGAGACTCTGAGAGCTTTTCCAGCTCAACCTGGCAATAACTGAGAGATGCTGCTTCATTCTGTTGCATGAAAGTTTCCTTCCGTTCCTGAATGGTGGCCTGCCGAGTGAGAAAGGAAAAACAAACCAAGTAAGCTGTTAGAAAAAAGGTGTGATTGTGGTTGTTCTGGACAGAGCAATGTGAGAGTCCCAGGGTAGACTGGGACAGGAAAAATAGGGAATGGGCTTATTTCTCTTATGGTTACTGTGAGTGACTTCGGTAAACATTTCTAATTTCTTTGGCCTTAAGCTCAATAGCTATGTGAGAGAGATGAATGGCATGAAATCTGTGTTCTTTAACATCTGCTAGAATGAAGGCGTTTCCACAAATCAATAATGAGTGCAAAGTTCAACCAATAAGGGGACACATCTTCCTCAGGAGAATGTGCTTTGTTGTGTGTCAAAATATCTGCACAGGAAATCCACCTGTCAAAACTGAGTAGGTTTGTTATGAACATGGAGAGTAGTTAGTGCTTCATAGATTCCTTCAAGGAGAATGAAAGTTGTGAACTTAAAGATGATGATACTAAGGTGGATAATTCTGAATTATGAAGGGACTGTTTTCTTCAGTATAAAATAATAAATTTTTATCACTTGTAAGATGTTGATAGAAAGATTGAAGATAGAAAGATTAATAAGAACCCACTAGAGTTCCCTTCCTGGTATCTTTGTGTTGTAACATCCCATAAAACAGTGGTTCTCAACCTTCCTAATGCTATGACCCTTTAGTACATCTCTTTATGTTGTGCTGACCCAGCCATAAAATTAGTTTTGTTAATACTTGAATGTTAATTTTGCTACTGCTATGAATAGTAATGTAAATATCTGATATTCAATGTATCTCATATGTAGCCTCTGTGAAGGGTCATTCAGTCTTCAAAGGAGTCATAATACACATGTTGAGAACCATGGCCATAAAGTGATAGACAGCCATTGTTTTATAAACTCTGGCTGTCTTTAAGACATTGAGCTTATGTAAAATACTGGTACTTAAAAATTAGTTTTCGGGACCCAGGCATGCAGGAACTCCACCAGGCCAATGTCACGGGTTCCTTCCAGTCTGTCTGGGCCAGTGCCCTGAGCAGACCTTGGGTGCAAACTCTGCAAAGAGTCCCATAATATCCAGAGGAAGCTCTACTCCCAGGTGTTCTAACACACCCAGGATCATAGGATCAGAGGTGAGGAGGACACAACATCTGTCCCAACACCAGGAGTAACTACAATCACAAAGACCCAGGCAAACAGGAACTCGACAAGTCCAGTGGCACGGGTTCCTTCTGGTATGTCTGGGCCAGTGCCTTGAGCAGACCTTGGTCACAAAATCTGCAGCAAGTCCCATAATACCCAGAGGAAACTCTACTCCCAGGCACTCTAACTGGCCCAGGATCACAGGATCACAGGATCACAGAGACAGCTTGACTCTGAGGAATTCTGACACAAGCAGGATCATAGGAAGGACAGGCCCCAGTCAGATTTAGCCAGGGCAGGTAGAATTAGAGATAACCAGATGGTGGTAGACAAACATAAGAAAATAAGCAACAGAAACCAAGGTTACTTAGCATCATCAGAACCCAATTCTCCCACCATTGCAAGTCCTGGACACATCATTACACAGGAAAAGCAAGATTCAGATCTAAAATCACTTCTCATGATGATGATAAAGGACTTTAAGAAGGACATAAATAACACATTCAAAGAAATACAGGAGAAAACAGGTAAAGAGCTAGAAGCCCTTCAAGAAGAAACACAAAACTCCCTTAAAGAACTACAGAAAAACACAATCAACCAGATGAAGGAAATGAACAAAACTATCCAGGATCTAAAAATGGAGCTAGAAACAATAAAGAAATCACAAAGGGATACAACCCTGGAGGAAGAAAACCTAGAAAAAAGATCAGGAGTCAGAGATGCAAACATTACCAACAGAATACAAGAGATAGAAGAGAGAATCTCAGGGGCAGAAGATACCATAGAAAACATTGACACAACAGTAAGACAAAAGGCAAAAAGCAAAAAGCAAAAAGCTCCTAATCCAAAACATCCAGGAAATCCAGGGGACAATGAGAAGACCAAACCTAAGGATAATAGGTATAGAAGAGAGTGAAGACTCCCAACTTAAAGGGCCAGTAAATATCTTCAACAAAATTATAGAAGAAAAGTTCCCTAACCTAAGGAAAGAGATGCCCATAAACATACAAGAAGCCTACGGAACTCCAAATAGACTGGACCAGAAAAGAAATTCCTCCCATTGCATAATAATCAAAACACCAAATTCACTAAGCAAAGAAAGAATTTTAAAAGTAGTAATGGAAAAAATCAAGTAACATATAAAGACAGGCCTATCAGAATTACACCAGACTTCTCACCAGAGACTATGAAAGCTAGAAGATGCTGGGCAGATGTCATACAGACCCTACAAGAACACAAATGCCAGCCCAGGCTACTATACCCATCAAAACTCTCAATTACCATAGATGGAGAAAACAAGATATTCCATGACAAAACCAAATTTATAGTATCTTTCCACAAATCCAACCCTACAAAGGATAATAGATGGAAAATACCAACATACGGAGCAAAACTACACCCTAGAAGAACCAAGAAAGTAATCTTTCAACAAACCTATACAAACATAACTACACCTCTAACAACAAAAATAACAGGAAGTAACAATTACTTTTTCTTAATATCTTAATATGAAAATTAATATTACCAACATATCCTAATTGATTGAAATTCAAAAGTGTGAGGAAATAGATATTTGTTGGCTATCATCTGGTAGTCTCTCTAATTTGGTAATTGGAGAAATAGATCCAATACTGTACAATCCATATACACTTTCTGCTAGTTTGTACCTGACAGTGTCTTGCTGTATACCACATAATGGTATTGAAATCATGCTTCTCCTATCTCAGCCTCTCTATTAGTAGGATTATTTATTTGATGTTTTTACATTATACTGTGGTTTTCAGAACAGCTTACATATTTCAAAATTATTCATACAGCCAAAAGAAACATATACAATTAACTTGGGAGGTGGTTTGTAAGAGAACAGCAAAGAGTGAGACTGAATGCTTTGCTTGATGTTTATAACTATTATATCAATTTTGAAGAAGAGGACTTTATAAGTTATTCTTTTTCTGAGATGAATACTTTGCCAAACTATCACAACCCATGAACCAGATTCTTACCCTCACCTAATATCTGTGCCACTCTCCAAGCAAAACCATTGTTCATTGAAACAGTTGGTGAATGACTTTATGGATAGACCATCTTGATACACACACCATTCTTAAATTAATGTATCCTGTTCTCTGTGGGCTGAGAATAAAGACAATCACTCAAGTCAAATAGCTTTGACCATAGCAGGAAGTCTGTATCCAAAAATAGAGTCTATAATTCATTCCTTGGCCTAGCAGAATGGTCAATTGTTAGCTTAGCTACGATGAAGGGAAATTCCTTTGGTGATATGAGGGTCATTGAAGTACAGCCTTATTACAATGAACTCCAATGTCTAAAAATTGTTCTTATTTTGGGCTTGTACCACAATAAGAGGCAAGATTTCAAGCTCTACTAAAAACAAAACAAACAAACAAAAAGACTTTATTTATGTTCATTAAAAAAAACTAGTAGTTGATGTACTATTTTTAAATATACAGTTAATATGTTTGGAGTTTTTAAAATTTATATTGAGAAAAACGTATGTATTTTCAGTATTGTTTTAGACTAGCATCTACATAAGACTGTTAAATTGATTGTTGTTTTATATTAAACAACTTTTCTTTTTCTTTTTCTTTTTCTTTCTTTCTTTCTTTCCTTTTTTTTTTGGGGGGGGGGTGGTTTCAAGACAGGGTTTCTCTGTATAGCCCTGGCTGTCCTGGAACTCACTCTGTAGACCAGGCTGGCCTCAAACTCAGAAATCTGCCTCCCTCTGCCTCCCAAGTGCTGGGATTAAAGGCATGCACCGCCACCGTCTGGCATCAAACAACTTTTATAATACTCATCTTTATTGTTACAACACTTTATACATTTTAAAGAATATGATAAAATACACAAAAGACAAAAAAACAAAATTAGTCTTCTATAGTTGATTGTAGAGAAAGAAAACCAGAGAAATTAAAAACAGAGAAAGATACCCTGTGTTGAATTCTGGAAAACAAGGAAGCATGCTGAGTGATTTCTGGAAACCTGTTCTTTCCTTGGCCTCAGGTTCAGTAGCACACAGAAGGGATCACTGGCAGTGGACTCTGGTGCAGTTTGCTTACTAAAATGCATTGTTTTCTTGGCATCAAAAATGAGTTCAACATACAACCTGCTTGGCCTGAACTTCTCTGGAGATTGAGCTTTGGGATGGGTGAAAATCTCTGCCCAGCCAATCCACCTCTCAGTTCTGAGCAGGGTTTTGTTAAACGGAAAATTGAGTGCCTTTTGAATTCCTTTAATGAGAATAAAGGGTGTAACATTAGACAAATTTGAGTTCCTTTAACTTCACACCTATTTATACTTGTAAATTACAATGCAGCTGCCTTGCTCACTGTGGATGATGTTTATAATTTTTAGAATCGTCAAAGATAGAGTAAAACAGAAACATTATGGACAGTGTCTTTGGTCTTCAGAATGATGCCTCTGCCTCAAGGTGCATCATCCAGAATAAATGGACATTAATCCTGGGCAGCATCACTTTACAGCATGGACTGACTTCAAAAGAAGGAGTTTGCTGACCAAAAATGACTGTCATAATCTTAAAAGCTTCAGTGTGCCAACTACATGAAAGATAAATGAACTCATTAATTTATAGTGACACTTTAAAGAAAAATAACAGTTTGTCAGTTCTGAGATTGACAGACATCATATTACTGTTTGGAAAACTGATAAGAAAATAAATAGTTAATATTCCTAGGGGTTCATATTTAAACTTTGTCAAAAGATTTTTAAAAAGTGATATCTACTTCACCGTAGGAACCTGCCAAAGTCACTTTTCTACAGTTGATTATAGACAAGAAAACCCACTGAGATGAGATGTAAGGGAAGAGCAGAGTGTCCCCCTACACACTAAATAAAGAGGATATTCTAGAGCCTCTAAACAAGACCCAAGTCCATCTGGCACTGGATTTAAGGTTGGAATATACTGAGCAGAGGCCCATATACCCAATGCTGCACCTGACTTGACAAACTGTGACTTAAAAGTACCTATTTTTAAAGACATTAACCATATATCAACTTCTTCTATAGCAACAAAAATGAACTTGAACTATAGAGATGGCTCAGCAGTCAAGAACAATGACTGCTCTTCCAGTGGACCAAGGCTCAGTTTCCAGCATCCACATGGCAGCTTATAACCAGGTGTAATTCCAGACACAAGAGATCTAATGTATCCTTCTAGCCTTCATGGGCACCACATACCTATGGTACACAGGCAAGACACCTATACATTTTATTGAAAAATATATTACAAATGAAAAGTATCTAATTGAGAGAAAAGTGAAGTTATTCTGAAGAACCCATTACCAATAAGAACCCCAGCCCCCTTTATTATAAGGATGCAGCTTAGAATCAAACAGCAGAGTCATAGCTGTATGGCAGAAGGGTGGGCATCAGTAAGAATAAATGCTAAGGTACATCACCACCAGCCTTTTCTGGAACTCCTGCTCATCATCCTTGAAGGAGTGCTCCATGAAGACAGCAATGGCTTCCTTCTCACAGGCTGCATGCACATCCAGCAGCTCCTGGAGTGTGTCTGTGGGGAGCCTCACTCGCTGGGACATCTGCTCACTGTAGTGCTCAGCTGCCTTCTGCACAGCTGCTGAGTTCTCACTCTGGGCCAGTGTTTTTACTGCATTCTCCAAGCAAGGCACTGTCCCAGTGTTGATGGCATCCACGTAGGTCTCCACTAGATTCCCCAGTCCTAGGCAAACATCACATGGAGTGTACACTGGAAATTTTTCACTCCCTATTTTACAAGATGTGGTAGCTACATCCTCAAAAGCCCCACTGTACCGAATACACTCTTCTATTTTCTTCCCTTTATCTTCCTCCTTGTCATCATCCTCATCCACCTTCTATGAATCCATTTGTGTAAAATCCACAATTGTTTTTCTTATGTGTTTGCTTTTGTTGTTCTGCATCCCCCTTCAAAATTAAATTAATGACTAAAGCAGCTTGTTCAAAAGATTCCTAGCATACTTTCTCAGGAAAATGAATGAAGCAGCCTATTGTGTAGAATGAATTCTTTAATTTCCGACTCCATTTCCAAATGAAAATGTGGAGCCTTTGTCTAAGAAAGTCAAGAGTTTCAAGGCAGTAAAACAGGTTAATACAGCATGGACCTATCTTCGCATGGGCTACTGTAGAGTTCCCACATCCAGAAGGTCTGCTCAGTATGGAAGATTAAGTTCAAATTTGTTTCTCACTCATTCACTAATCATGCACTCAAGGCCTACTGTTTCTTTTATGACTCCTGTAAATTGACTGAAATTTTTGGTTGGCTGGGTGATGGCCTGCGACCCTGTGGATTGACCCTATGACCTGATATGACACCCACAGCTCTACACTTGTCAATTTTATCTATTTATTAATTCATGTGCTTTTGTGATTCTAGCATTAAACCACTGGCCTATCTTGCATGCTGAGTAGGTAGACTTCCTTTGAGCTATTTCCCAGCCCTGTTTTATATGTATTTGCCAACTTATGTAATTGGCATGTTGGTTAGTTATTTCTTCTGGTTTTGGAGACTGAGCCAGGGCCTCCACCCACTATAAGCACTTGCTGCTCTGCTGAACTCAGCTCCCCATTCTTCAGCCTGTTTATTAGCCTCAGACAATTTTAGCCTTGGCTAGCATCAAGCTTTGGATCCCCACTACCTCAGAATCCTACATGGCTGGGATTCCAGATGTGTACCAAAACATCCCACATTAAACAAAGTTTACATCTCTCTTGTGAAACCATTAGCTTTCATGACTTGTTACTATGCAGGTTTCATTCTTTCCTAAGTAAAGAGATGTAAATAAAGAAATGTGGATTTCCATGTATGACAAAAACTTCTGCATTCCCACATTTCTGTATGGCAAAGAAAAATACTGGCATTCTAGCCAAGAACCCCAACTTCATTCTCTATTGACCTAGAGAAGACATAAACTTTGGAAAAGTGACTCACGGTTCCCAGTGACCAGGATCCCCTCTCCAAGTCTCTTGCCAGTTGCATGGGTGAAGATATGAGAACTAAAGGTCTTCAGTTGTTCCTGAAATTTAGGGTTCAGTTGACTTTCTGGGATACTCTCAATCTTGGCTAAGAGTTGTGGGTCACTCACTGGCCAATCAAAGACAAAACACTTCCTCCTGGGAAAGAACTGTCTGATGCATTCCCTGGGCCAGTTGGATGTCTCCGTTTGGGGATCCTGCCCTGAGAAAGAGGAAAAACAGATAGTCCCGAAGGTGTACATGGTGGGGTAAAAAAAAAAAGTCATAGTTTGAGGGAGGGGAGTTGATTGGTTGTATGGTTAGTTGGTTTTGGTTTTCATACAAGGATTGAAGACTAGTCTAGTCTGGCCCAGGTTACATAGGTCACTATGTAACCAAGGATGATCTATAACTCCTGATCCTTCTACCACCACCTGCTTAGTATCAAACTAAAGGTATATGTTAGCAAACATAGATTAGAAAGTATTGGACACCAATCCTATGGCCTTCCATATCTTAGGCAAGCACTTCATCCACTGAGTAGGTAATGATTTATCTTGTTTTAATTTTATTATATTAATTTTAATACTACATTTTATATATAATTATATATAAATATAAACATATTTGTATTGTTTATTATTATATAAGTATATTGCATTTATTTATCACATAGTATATTTATATAATACATAATAAAATTATGTATAATTATGAATATATAGTAATAATATATATTATCTTATATATAATTTTTATATAGCTTAATTGTATTAATTTATTGAAATATATTTGTTTTTCTACACTATATTCTAGTTAGAGTTTCCCTTCCTCCATCTGCTCCCAGATACTCTGCATTTCCCCACTCACACAATTCCACACTCTTCCTTTTCCTCTCTCATTAGAAAACAAACTGACTTATGATAATAATAATAATGATAATAATGATGATTATAATGATAAAATATAAAGAAACAAACTAGAATGGGACAAACCAAGCAAACAGAAAAAAATCAGAGAAAAGACACATACAAACACTGAAACATACATAGAAGATCAATACAAAATATTTGGGACCATAATATAAGCCAAAGATTTGTAATGTTAAAAGATCATAGACAAAGCATTGTAAGGCTTTCAAAACAACCGAGAGTTCATTTTGTGTTGGCCATGCACTGCTGGACATGGGTATTTTTATTTTTTTTGAAGGTTATCATATACAAGGCTGCAGGATAACATTCACACCTTTTAAAAATTGATGGTCCATATTTCTTTGCAAATCAGGCTTGAACCAAGGAAATGTCTATGCAGATATCTGAGTCTAGAATTATTGCTAGTTTTAAAGCATTCTAGTCTTGGATGCAGTTTTGGGTAATAAGTGACTTTTTATTTTATTTATTTTTTGGTTTTATTTTTTGGTTTTTATTTTTTTATTATATACTTTCTTTATTTACATTTCAAATGATATCCCCTTTCCTGGTTTCCCCTTGGGGGGGAACCCTGTTCCCTTCCCCTCCCCCTGCTCACAATCTACCCTCTCCCACTTCCTGGCCCTGGCATTCCCCTACACTGGAGCATAGAATAAGTGACTTTTTTATTAGATGATTACTGAATTAGTGCCTTGTTGATTGAAAAGTGAAATTTAAATCTATATTATTCTCAGTTTTATGTAGAAATTGATAAGAGGAGAAGACTAGGAAGAAAATTCATGACAATACCACTATGACACTAAAGTGAGTTTTAAGCTAGGAGGCTATTTTATAGTACGAATGTCCAAAGGACACCCTAAAGGCACCACTACTTTTAAGATTTATGTGAAGATGAGCCACTTCTCTTCAAACTCACAAGTCAGGACTTTATAGAAATTGACAGCAGTCGGTCCTGCTTATCCTCAAACAATAGCTTCAAAATGTTTGCTAACTTCAGAAATGGAAAGAAATGAAGGAGTGAAGGAAAATTGGAGTTTCTCTGGAAGTTTCCTCAGTGACATAGCTGTGTAGATAGAACACATTGAAACTATTGCTTGGAATTATAACAAAAACCTGTGTTGAGAAGGAAGCCATAACGGAGATAGTGACATGCTGTTCTGATGGGTTTTTAGATACATTGAAAAGGTAAAACAGTGTAAGTTGAGGAGATAGTTTTATTTGCATTTATTTAAAAAAATATGGAGACTATATTTATACGAGTTTGAGAAAGTTGTATTTCTACTTTGGAACAATTAGACTTAGTATGTGAAATAGATTATTTCAACTGGCAGCCTTTTGTTGAGATTTTATGTCTAACAAATAGGAATCTAGTTGTTTTCATCAACAAAAGCAGAAGTCAAGGGAGCAGAGAGGAGTGCTTGGTTTTCAAGACTTTTCCTCTTTTCTCATTTGATGTGATGCTAAGGTACATCATGGGTAAAGGACAAGCTGACTGCTCTTTTTGAGATTAAACTCTTAACCTCAAGCATTTTCATCCAACTCACAGTTCCCACAATACAGACTTCAGTCTAGCCTCAAACGCCCGTGCTACTCCAGACATGACCCACCCCCATATTAAGATGCTCTGTACCCAGTTCAAGCTCCGATACCTGGAACCAGCTTCAAGGCATTCTCCAGGTACTGATCTTCTGTGATGCAGTGGCCATCCAACTTCAGCTCCAGAGTGAAGTCCCGCACAGTCCAGATAAAGTCTGGAAAGAAACCTACAAACTCTCTAGCATCTTCCATTCCATCAGATCTTGGGGAGGACTTTGCTCTGATGAGCTCTGTGAGTTTTGTCACATAACCAGGACGCAGTTAAAGAAAAGGAACCTCAATTCATAATTCCTTTATGGAAAAAGTAAGCATAAACATTTTGTTTTTCTGTCCTATCTGATGTGCCAGTAGCAACTCAGCCATACCACACTCTCATTCCTCAAAGTTCCTCAGTGGAAGATAGAACCTTGGGTCTTTGAAGGATACTGCAGCTTCTCCAGGGCATCGTTGTTGATGGTACTCATGTTGTTGTAAACAAAAGTGCTGCTCAGAAGCACGGCCAGGGCGAAGATCCAGGCATCATTCCTAGGGTCACCCTAGAAGGCACACAGGTAAGGGTCTTGGGAGCTAGCTAACTCTTTCCTTAATTCTCATTTAAAGCTCATCCAGATCATTGTTCGCCTGAGGCTTCACCTATTATTTCAAGTAATCTATTAGTTCTGCCAAGGAACAAGTTGTAAGGACATGAACATACATTTCAGCTTCAACTATTGCATTAAGATTTGTTGTTACTACTGTTGTGCTATTGTGATAATAGAATTTTAATGGTATTCTCTTAAAGCGTTCTCTTTCTTTTGTTTAAATTTTATGATGACATGGATGAACACACTACATATTGTAAAACCTAGGCTGGTATCTGGAAAAAAGTTAGATGTTCAGTTGAAGGTGCTAGCAACTATTCAGTCAGCATATATTTGACTCCTGTCCATGTGCTTGACACAACTGAGATCACCAATTATATCCAATTAATGACAACAAGCAATCATTTATGTCAACTAGATATTTTATGTGTCTTTATACATCACTGAAAGTAATGAGAATGGTAAATTTATAAGATTCATTCAACATACATGAGCTTTTCTGTTAATGGATAAGAGAACTGTGAGACCTTGCCATATCAAATTGAATATAAGTATAAAAGTTAGAAAAAGAGCACTGGCTAAGACATTGTGGGAGCCCACTGCTAACTGTTAAGAACTTAGTGGGCCAGGCAGTGGTGGCATACGCCTTTAATCCCAGCACTTGGGAGGCAGAGGCAGGCAGATTTCTGAGTTTGAGGCCAGCCTGGTCTACAGAGTGAGTTTCAGGACAGCCAGGGCTATAAAGAGAAACCTTGTCTCGAAAAACAAACAAACAAAAAAAAGAACTTGGTGGAATAAGGACATGATGGATTAATGCTATCATGGAGGTAGAAACCACCATGCCTGCATCTTCTAGATAAAAACACCATTTTACACTGCACTGAGGAAACCCTTCCAGTCAGCATAAGGTAAGTTTGTTTGCTACTACAGAGGGTAAAAGAATAAATGGTGAATTCTGGGGCAAGATGACAAAGGATCTAAAAATAAGGCTATCTTGTTTATATAAATTATACTACTGTCTAAATTATAGCATAATACAGAAATTATTATTTATTGTATATTATTTATTATGTATTATTTCACTTGATAACTCACCTTTTCTACATCCCCAAGACCCTCAGTGTCTAGAAGGATCAGGGTGTGATTTGGCTTTGTTGGGTGAGGCACACACCACATCCAGATGCCCTTGGTTTGAGACTGTACTGTGGATCCCAGAGGGAAGCCTGAAGAGAAGAGACCATCACACAAAAAAACAAAAACACACACAGATACATCTAGACACGGAGGGGTGTGGGGCTCTAGAAAAGGTGAGTTATCA